>CATKHJ010109763.1:0-29328 GCA_949750685.1 Vernicia montana | reverse complement strand
TAGGGAGGAAAATGCCTAAAGAACCGAGCTGATAAACTTCTTAATCTCTTGAAAAATGGGATCACTAATGAGATAAAGTAGTGAGTAAAGAATATACTACCATACTTGTGAGGCTAGGTAACTCAAGGCTAGCTCACAAGGATGGTAGGGCTCATAACTTGTCAAATGACTTACAATATAGCAAATGAGGCTTATATAACTCGTAAGAATGAATAACTCATAATATACAAGAATAAACATATATATAGCTCATGAAAGAAATCATAACTCATAAATAGATGGATATAGAAATCAACTCATAACATATTAGGAATAGAGGCACTTTATTAGCATATTCCTCTCGTAATAAAGAATAGAAGCCGGTTGGGCATACTCTTCCTCGTAATAAAAGTAGAGGTATAATTAACATACTCTTCCTCGTAATACATGAAATGGATCAAATTTCACGTCTAGGATGATTTACCCTTCCTAGATAGAGGTAGTATATTATACCCTATCTATTGGGTTACAATGTGCACAATGTGTAATGATTAACCCACATTAGTAGGGGATTTCTACACCATTAAGATTATCGCATATAAATAGAATAATTTAGGTTCTCATGGACAAATAGCTCATATAATTCGAATGGTTCTCATACTCATAAACATATAATAACATATTATTCTCATAAAAGATAATAATTAGCAAATGGCTAATTAAGAACTTATAAAGTTTTTTAATGAACATTAGGGTTCAAGAACAATTCTCATACTTTTCTCATGGTGGCTCATACAAGAAAATAGGTATTATGCCTTAGGAAATCAAATATAAGAATAGTAGTATATTTTCTACTCACCTTAATAAAAAATAATACTCTATTATCTCTTAGAAGCTCCTCAATCACATCAAACAATAGGACTCATCACACCCTCATGATCTCCATGATGACTTCTAGGAGGAACTATATATGAAAACATATACAAATTAACAATACACATAACCCATGCTCTTAAAATTACCATATACATGCTAGACTCATGGTTTCTAACTCTATTCCTTTCCCCAAGCACAAATTATAACAATGGAGAAGAAGAAACTCAAAGAAAACAAAAACCCTAACTTACCTCTTCAAGAAATTCTTCAACAATGGATGAATCCTTGTAACCCTAGATCCTTTGGTTGAAGTAATTAATGAAGTCTCTTGGCATTTAATGTGAGTGGGTGAGTGATTCTTGA
This sequence comes from Vernicia montana, assembly GCA_949750685.1. Classification (NCBI taxonomy): domain Eukaryota; kingdom Viridiplantae; phylum Streptophyta; class Magnoliopsida; order Malpighiales; family Euphorbiaceae; genus Vernicia; species Vernicia montana. The sequence goes on along the minus strand of CATKHJ010109763.1, from coordinate 28,110 downwards.
GAGAAAAAGGGTTTGGAAGCTCTAAAAATTCGAATGAAATGAATTGGGGCTTTAATTCTCTATTTAAAGTCATTTCCTCGAATATGATCCCGATAGGAGTCGCGGTCGTGACATGCCCATCGCGGTCACGATTCCTCAATAGCGGTCACTATATGGGTGTAGTGGTTGTGACTTGGTACTATTCACATGACTGTGCACTTACTAAGTCACGGTCGCTACAACATATCCCAGTGGCTATTTCCTTCGCCTCCAAATCCAAAATCAGGCAGAGAGGTTCGCGGTCGCAATCCTCAGTCGTGGTTGCGACTTCCTTGTCGCGGGTGCGACTTAAGCCATGCAGCTCCACTTTAATGAATTCTTCTTAAATTCTCCACATAAACTCATAAAATCATTCCAAAAGACTTATTTCAATAAGAACACCACATAATCATCATCAAACACTTATCAAATAACTTATAGCTCATAAAAATACCAGATACACATCTAGTAGCTCATATAAAGGATCGAACGAATGTATACATGAACTTGGGGTATTACAATGATATAAACGGGTAAAATTGTCATTTTCTCTTAGTAATAGTTATATTTTTCACAGAGAATGAAGTCCCATATAAATATAAGTGTTGGGCAATTTTTCAAGAATATGAACAACCTTCTTTGAGCTATCAATTAAGTTTTCAAGCATGCCCTTCTTTTTTCTCTCACAAGAGTTGAGTTAAGCAAAATGTTGTAAATCTCTTTATAATTAAAGAGTGAATTGAGTTGTAATGTGTTGTTAGTGAGATAGTAATCTTGTAGTAAGACTTTTACAAGGTTGTAATAGTGGATTGAGTGATTGGGTTTGTAAGATTGCAAGGGTTTACAATCAAGATTGGGTATTGTTGTAAGGGTTTAGTCTTCATCCATTGAAGAAGGCTAGATAATGGAGGAAACTCTTAAGGAGGCCCTTAAGAAGAGGATTTAGGCTTAGGGAGAAGTCGAACCTTTATAAATCCTTGTGTCTAGCTCTCTCCTTCCCTTCCTTTTTCATTTAATTTCTTGAGTGTGAGAGAGTTTGTGAGAAAAGCCCTTAAATTTTTAAAGAACCCAATTCACCCCTTCCACCCCCCCTCTTATTAGGTTGCCAATTAGGGTCAACAAGTGGTATCAAATCGGGTCTCCTTTATTTGAAGGTTTAATCACCTTAGAGAAAAGATCAAATGGAAACCTCAATGGTGTCAACAAGTTTGATGTCACACCCCAGCTTTAATGGTGTGACGGTCCTAGGGTATGGGTAGGTTTAAAGCCTTCACAAGTATGGTAGTATATTCTTTACTTACTGAATTATCTCACCATGTGGTATTATTGTCTTTTCAGGAGAGTAATAGTATATCCATTACGGTTCCTTAGGCATCTTTCATCCGCTGGGAACCCATTTGATCCATGTAAAGCCAAGAGCTTACTTGTAAAGTTTTGCTTACTCTAGAAATTCCATGGGTGTTTGTAATTATGTTATATGTATTGTACCAAAACTATGATGTTGATAGTAATACAACAAGTTAAATATTAATATGAGCATATGAGTTTTATGAATAAGTAAATGTAATCAGAATCAGGTTATGATCAATCTTAGGATGATAATTCAGTTATGTTTAATAGTTCATGAGTTTTACGGGTACTTGGTGACCTTATGTTTACCCATACTCTAGAACTAATATAACTGTTGAGTTGAGTTATGACATATCAAATCAATGTGGCCTTGACCTTCGACTATCCAAGATAGATTAAATAGAAGAATGAGACCCTTAATTTACAAACGATCCATAATCATGCAATGATTGTGATGATAGAGAGTCTTTCCAGAGAGAATTATATAGTTTGATAGCAAAATATATTAAAAAGGTTTAATGGTTGTGATTTTTCATTAATAGTAAAGGCGAGTTTCAGCATTATCAACAATAACACCATGGTATAATAAAGAGTGGCAACATAATTTTTAAAAATTTACTTATTTTTGTTTTAAAATTTTGTTCCAATTGTTTTATAATTTTAAAATCCATTATTTTTCCTTCTTTTTTGCTCAATATTTTTCTTGGATAAACACTCAATGAACATATAAGATCATAGAAGAATGGAATTCCCTTGGATGGAAGCCATTTATACCCTAAGTGTAATACCCCGAGTTTGTATATGCCTTTTTTTTAACTTTATGTGTGAGCTATGAGTTGCATGTTAAGCATTTCATAATGATTAAGTTATGTTTATAATGAAATAATATCTATGAAATGAGTTTATGATAAGTATTAAAGATGGTTGAGGTGTTGGAGTAAGTTAATGGAAGTGAAGTTTGGGAAAACCAGTATGAACGCCCGTTCAAAGTGGTGAACGCATGTTAAAAGTTCAGGAACTGGAGATGAATGCTCGTTCATAAAGTGAACGCCTATTCATGAGACAAGGAATAGTCACGTGAACAGTAACAAGAATACTAATTCAGGGGATGAACACCCGTTCAAAATAATAAAAGCCCGTTCAAAATCTCTATGTACGAATAGTGAAGTTTTTGAGTTTTGACATGAATGCCCATTCATCAAGGATGAACACCTGTTCATAATGATGAAAGCTCGTTCATCAAGAATGAACGCCCATTCATCATCGGGTTTATAAAAAAGACAGCAGTCCCAAAAAGGGGGAAAAACATGACTCTTTTCATTTATTTCAGTTCCAACTGTCTCCAAACCCTATTAAATTCCATAAATGCTACCTGAAGACCAAAACCCATCATTCTAACTTAAGATAACGAAGAATATTCAAGATCTAAAGTAGATTTCTTCTTTAAATCTTTAAGAATTGGGTTTGAGAATGAAGGGGATAATTTAAGGTAAGTCATCATTCCTTCATTTTCTTTATGTGCTTAGTAATTAAAGTGTTGTAACATCATTATTAAGTTAAATAGAGACTAATAATGATGTTTATGACAAGTGATAGATAATAGATAGAATTATTAGAAACCTTAGAATTGATATTGTTTTAATGACTAAGTTATAATGGTTATGTGAGCTAAATTCATAGATTAATTAAACTATTATTATTGCTATATAGGTTTCCTATAGATTCTCATAGATACCCAAGGAGAAATGATAATTGTGGAGATGACCATTATATTTGCTTGATGTGAAGATAGATTGCAAGGCATTTTGGGTAATCTTTTATTAAGGTGAGTGATAATTATACTATTATGATTGTGAATTAAACCATGTGGCATAAATGCCTATTTTTTTCATGAATTCCAAATGATTCTTGATAATTGTTCTATATCATTCTATATGATATTTATGATTTCATTATATATATGAACCAACCATTGATCATTCTATATCATTTAATAAATTCATTGAGAACCTAAATATATTGATCCCTATTGATCATTGTATGACCTATATGACCCAAAGTAAAAATGCCCAATCTAATGACATTGTGCACAATGTACCTATGGATAGGGTAAAGTATCCAAGCCCTAGCTAGGAAGAGTAATGGTGTCTTAGCCGTGAGATCTGATCAATCTTGTGCAGTGGTAATATGAACATGCCCCAAAAGTTAAGCCTTTGTTCTTATTATTTATGGTGAGTATGTTTTATGCCTCAGCTCTCGATAATACTATATGCATATACTTCTTTCATGGGGAGCGTTGAGATATAGGTACCTCTACTCTCAATTCATTGATATATTTTTGCTAAAGATGATATATGTATATTTACATGATCCCATTATGCTATTTATATTGATTGAGAACCTAATGATTGCCATACAACCATTTTATCTATTGATATTCCATTGTTATTGATTGAATGAACTATGAACCATTTCTTGTGAGCCAACCTTGAATCACCTAGCCTCACAAGTATGGTAGTATAATCATTACTCAGTGCTTTTATCTCATTAGTGATTCTTTTTTTAGGGGTGCTTTAGTTTATCAGTCTGGTTCCTAATGCCTTCTACTTCATCCTCGGGAACCTTGGTGATTAATGTAATGCTCCGTATGCTATTTTACTTATTCATGTACATGAATATTCATAGTTATATTTTAGAGCTCCATGGGATTATAATGAATGGTATTCTTTTAAGCCTTTAGGCATTAAACTTGATGGACGATTAAAAAGATATTGATATGTAATAACCATTGGTATTTGAATCAAAATTGATATTGATAGTAATGTATGGAATGACATTGATAACATGTAATGATTCTGGGAATTGCATGGATTGTATGTTTGTTATCAGATTGTCATGGTTTCTACGGGTTTTCGGTGGCCTTAAGCCCACCCATGCCCTAGGATCGCCGCGACTCAGAAGTTGGATCATGACATTTATGATATTCGAATGCTTGGCTCTACAAAAAATAAAAGAATCCTCAGCAAAAAGTAAATGGCTAACTGGAGGGCTCCTTCTAGCTATGCGATCATCTTGTATCTCCTTCAATTGTTCTGCTCTTTTGATGAGGTGAGAAAGACCTTCCACACATAAAATGAACAAATATGGTGAAAGGGATCACCTTGCCTTAACCCTCTACTAGGATTAAGATATCCACAAACATTACCATTGATATTGAATGAGTATGACTGTAGAGACACATTCCATGATCCATCGAATCCACTTACTATTGAATCCCCAATACTCAAGGACTTTTATAAGGAAATCCCATTACAGCCTGTCATAAGCTTTGCTGAGATCTAGCTTAATGGCAACATCTTTGTTTGAGCCTATTCTAGTTTTTAGTGAATGCATAATCTCATGGGCTATAAGTATGTTATCTGAAATATAACGTCCCTTCAAGAAAGCACTATGGTATTCATTGATTAATTGAGAGATAACTCTTTGCAATCTGCTTGTCAAGATTTTGGAAATGATTTTGTAAGCCACCAAGCATAAACTAATGGGTCGGAGATGAGCAACTGACCGAACATTTTGAACTTTAGGAATAAGGGACACCACTGTATGGTTGAAGCTTTTGAGAAGTCTATCAGACCTGAAAAAACTTTTAACAACCATACAAATATCATTCTCAAGGATATTCCAAAACACATGAAAAAATTTAGCAGTGAAACCATTATTGTCAAAGTTGGCGGTGGCCACCCAAAGAAAAAGTGGCCACCGAAAGCAAAGAAGGAAAAAAGCCACCCACCTATTTGACAATTGAACAAAAGTAGGCACAGCCTATTTGACAATTGAACAATTGTTGGCACAGCTTGCAAAATACAAGCTGTGGCCAACATATTTGGGAGCCTATATAATGGCTCCTACCCCTTATTCAATACACATCCCAAATCTCAAATAGAGAGAGTTTCTAGTGAGAGAAAAATAGAGAGTTTTATTTAAATTATTTTTCTTCTATTTTAAAAAGAGATTAATGTTGTTATCACCTTGTGATTTGGAGAGAAGGTTGTAATTCCTATTATTTCTCATAGTGAAGTTTTTATATCTTTGCCCGTGGTTTTTCACCCTAATTTATTTGGGGTTTTCCACATAAAATTTGTGTGTCCAAATTATCTTTATTATTTTCTCAAATTATTAGCTGCAGTCTTGCTCTAATCCGGTGTTAATTTCCGCAACAAGTGGTATCAGAGCTGTTGGTTTTAATTTTCCTTGAAAATTAAGAGTATGCTCTGTGGTTGCAGTTTTGACTAATTTTCCACATCAGAAAAAAAAAATTATTGCTGTGAATAGTATTCTGAGGTACTGTGCAATTTGGCACTATTCATAGATACAGGTACTATTCATACATATGGTTACTATTCACGTGAAATAGTGGGAGCTATATTTTGCTTAAAGCAGACTGTGATAGAAGCAATGGCGGCAAAATTTGATATTGAAAAGTTCAACGGGAGAAATTTTTCACTGTGGAAATTAAAGATGAAGGCGATATTGAGAAAAGATAATTGCCTTGCGGCTATCAGTGAAAAGCCGGCGGGACTCACAGATGATAAGTGGAATGAGATGGACGGCAATGCTATTGCAAATCTTCATCTAGCAGTTGCAGATGAGATATTGTCTAGCATAGAGGAGAAGAAAACTACAAAGGAGATTTGGGATCATCTCACCAAATTGTACGAGGCCAAAACACTTCACAACAAAATTTTCCTTAAGAGGAAATTATACACTCTGCGGATGTCAGAATCTACTTCGGTGACGGAGCACATTAATATCTTAAATACTCTATTTTCTTAACTCACATCATTGGAGTATAAAATAAAGTCACAGGAGCGTGCTGAACTTCTGTTTCAAAGTCTACCAGATTCGTATGATCAACTCATTATCAATCTGACAAATAATACAAACAATCTAGTCTTCGATAATATTGCAGCTGCTATTCTGGAAGAAGAAAATCGGCGCAAAAATAAGAAAGACAGGTTGGCCAGTTCGCAGCAAGCGGAGGCATTGACAGTGATGAGAGGGAGATCAACAAAGCGTGACTCAAGTGGGAGCCAAAATCATGGTAGGTCTAAGTCAAAAAGTAAGAAGAACCTGAGGTGTTACCACCGTAACAAAAAGGGTCACCTGAAGAAAGATTGTTGGAGTTTAAATAAAAATTCCAGTCCTCAAGGAAATGTAGCATCCACCTCAAATGAAGGTGAAATTCTGTGTTATGAAGCAGCGACGACTTGAGAGGGCAAAAAAAGATTTCCTGATGTATGCCTCATTGATTCTGGAGCCTCATTTCAAATGACCTCTCGAAGAGAATAGTTCCATCATTATGAACCTGTCTCTAGAGGATCTGTGTGTGTATAGTTGCAATGATCATGCCTTGAAGATTGTCAGTATTGGAACCATCAAGTTGAAGTTGTATGATGGTATAATTCGCACTGTTCGAGAAGTGCGGCATGTGGAAGGCCTGAGGAAGAACTTACTATCATTAGGTCAGCTGGACGACCTTGACTGTAAAGTTGTAATTGAAAATGGGATCATGAAAGTGATCCGAAGCGCGCTTGTACTTATGAAGGGAGAAAAAGTAGTTGTCGAACTGTACATGCTGAAAGGAGAGACCTTACTAGAAGGAGAGGCATCAGTTGCTTTAAGTAGTTCAAGTGAAAGATCTGCAACCGCGTGGCATCAAAAACTTGGGCATATGTCTGAGCAAGGAATGAAAATTCTTGCGGAGCAAAATCTACTTCCAGGACTTACTAAGGTGTCCTTACCTTTTTGTGAGCATTGCGTGACAAGTAAGCAGCACAGGTTGAAATTTAATACATCAAGTTCTAGAAGTAAAGAAATTCTAGAGCTAATTCACTCTGATGTATGGCAAGCACCAATTCTATACCTGAGAGGAGCAAAGTACTTTGTGTCATTCATAGATGACTATTCCAGGAGATGTTGGGTGTATCCTATCAAGAGTAAGGCAGATGTATTTTTAGTCTTTAAAATGTACAAAGCGTAGATGGAGCTTGAATCTGGGAAGAAGATCAAGTGTCTGAGGTTAGATAATGGAGGAGAATATACCAGTAAGGAGTTCGCTGAGTTTTGTGATCATGAAGGCATTAAAAGGCAGTTCACTACAACATACACTCCTCAGCAGAATGGAGTGGCAGAGCGGATGAACAGAACCTTGTTAGAAAGAACAAGAGCAATGTTGGGAGCTGTGGGCTTGGAAAAACAATTCTGGGCAGAAGCAGTCAATACCGCCTGTTATGTGATAAATCGGGTCCCATCAACTGCAATTGAGTTGAAGACACCGATGGAGATGTGGATTGGGAAGCCAGTGGATTACTCAAACCTCCATATATTTGGAAGTCCAGTGTATGTGATGTATAATGTCCAAGAAACCACAAAGGTAGATCCAAAATCCAGGAAATGCTTGTTCTTAGGGTATGTTGACGGAGTAAAGGGGTATCGCTTGTGGGATCCCACTGCCCGCAAGGTTATTGTCAGCAGGGATGTTATCTTCACAGAAGATAAATTACAGAAATAAGAAGGTGATGATAGCACTATGAAAGAAAAAGTCAGAGACTATGGTGGTACAGGTGGAAAAAGAGTCTGAACAAAAAGATTCTTCTGAAGCAGCACCGGAGCATGAGGAACAAGAACCAGTTGTACCCGAAGAGTCAGAAATTCGACGGTCAGAATGTTTGAGAAAACAACCAGATTGGCACTCGGAGTATGTAATGGAGAGTAATGTTGCATATTGTCTTCTAACGAAGGAAGGGGAGCCATCAACTCTCCTAGAAGCAATGAACAGTTCAGATGCATCTCTATGGATGGTAGCAATGCAAGAGGAAATGGAAGCTCTTCATAAAAATAAAACTTGGGAACTTGTGCCGTTACCACAGGGAAGAAAGCCTATTGGAAATAAATGGGTGTATAAGATCAAGCGTAACAGCGATGATCAAGTGGAACGGTATCGTGCTAGACTGGTGGTAAAAGGATATGCTTAGAAAGAAGGTATTGACTTCAATGAGATATTTTCCCCAGTGGTTCGACTTACAACAGTCAGAGTAGTTCTGGCAATGTGTGCTACATTTGACCTACATCTTGAGCAGTTAGATATGAAAACTGCTTTTCTTCATGGAGATCTTGAAAAAGAAATTTATATGCTCCAACCAGATGGATTTGAAGAACATGGAAAAGAGAACTTGGTTTGCAGGTTGAACAAATCTCTATACGGTCTCAAACAAGCGCCGAGGTGTTAGCATAAGAGATTTGATTCCTTCATCATTAGCCTTGGATACAACAGATTAAATGCAGACCCTTGTGCCTATTTCAAGAGGTTTGGTGATAATGATTTCATCATTTTGTTGTTGTATGTTGATGACATATTGGTAACAGGCCCTGACAAAGATCATATCAAAGAATTGAAGGCTCAGTTGGCTAGGGAGATTGAAATGGACTTGGGACCCACAAACAAGATTCTAAGGATGCAAATTCACCAAGACAGAAATAATAGGAAGATTTGACTTTGTCAAAAGAATTATTTGAGGAAGATCTTGCGACGCTTCAATATGCAAGATTGTATGCCAATTTCAACCCCACTTCCTGTTAATTTCAAGTTATCCTCAAGTATGAGTCCTAGCAGTGAAGCAGAGAGGATGGCGATGTCTCGAGTACTGTATGCATCAGCAGTGGGAATCTAATGTTCGCTATGATTTGTACAAAACCAGACATTTCACATGCAGTGGGAGTGGTTAGTCGGTACATGGCGAATTCTGGTAGAGAGCATTAGAACGCAGTGAAAAGGGTCCTGAGATATATTAAGGGGATCACATATATTGCATTATGTTATGGAGGATTAGACTTTATTGTCAGAGGATATGTTGACTCAGATTATGCAGGTGATCTTGACAAAAGTAAATCCACTACTGGATATGTGTTTGTTCTTGCTAGCGAAGTTGTAAGCTGGATTTCAAAACTGCAGTCAGTTGTGGCTACGTCAACAACAGAAGCAGAATATGTAGCAGCTACACAAGCTAGTAAAGAAGCGGTATGGTTGAAAATGATAATGGAAGAACTCGAGCACAAACAAGAAAATATTTCTCTGTTTTGTGACAGTCAGAGTGTCTTGCATCTGGTAAGGAATCCAGCTTTTCATTCAAAGACAAAGCACATACGAGTTCAATACCACTTCGTTCGTGAGAAAGTGGAAGAAGGAACCGTGGATATGCAGAAAGTTCATACCAAAAACAACCTAGCAGATTTTATGACAAAGGTAGTCAATACTGACAAATTTGTTTGGTGTTGATCCTCTAGTGGCCTGATGGAGACATAAGCAACATGGAGATGGCAAGGTAGAAAGAATTGTGTGAAAATTGATTGATCCTCAATCAAATCTTCAACTGAAAGATTGTCAAAGTTGGCGGTGGCCACCCAAAGAAAAAGTGGCCACCGAAAGCAAAGAAGGAAAAAAAGCCACCCACCTATTTGACAATTGAACAAAAGTAGGCACAGCCTATTTGACAATTGAATAATTGTTGGCACAGCTTGCAAAATATAAGTTGTGGCCAACATATTTGGGAGCCTATATAAAGGCTCCCACCCCTCATTCAATACACATTCCAAATCTCAAATAGAGAGAGTTTCTAGTGAGAAAAAAATAGAAAGTTTTATTTAAATTGTTTTTCTCCTATTTTCAAGAGAGATTAATGTTGTTATTTTATTGTGATTTAGAGAGAATGTTGTAATTCCTATTATTTCTCATAGTGGAGTTTTTCTATCTTTACCCGTGGTTTTTCACCCTAATTTGTTTGGGGTTTTCCACGTAAAATCTGTGTGTCCAAATTATCTTTATTATTTTCTCAAATTATTAGTTGCAGTCTTACTTTAATCCGGTGTCAATTTCCGCAACAGATTTGTGTTGCTTCCTACTGTTTATTTTGTCACTTTGAAGAATTTGCTTAATATAATTGACCTTTCTCTGCATGGCATCCTTCTTCTAATCGAAAGTCTTGCATCTCTATTATAGATCTTACTGTGATTGTGATTCTTGCAATCATGAAACCTTTTGCTGCTGAAATATGGGAAATTAACCTTCTAACTGCGGCTTAATAGGTAAATGTATTCCAAATTTTGTGTTCTTCTTATTCTACTCTAATACTTTTTTTTAATTATACTTTAATTTGAAATTTTAGTTTTAATTGTATCTCAAATTAAAATTAAAAATAGATTAATATTATTTTTATATTAAAGGAAGGATAAAATGTCAAATTTTCTTTTGTACTTATTATATTTTATCAATTTAGTTTCTAAATTCTAATTTTGGAGTTAATTGGACACTTAAAAGTTGAGAATTTAGTAGATTATCATAAATCAAACAAGTGACTCAATCAACCAAATTTTCTAAAGTTAAAGCATCCTCAACAATGCTCTTAGAGCATCTCCAAAAGACTCTTTATATGTATCAAACTCTTTATAATAAATAGTCATTTTAAAAAATAAAGTTCTAATAGACTCTTTATCTTTTAAAAATAAAGAAAACTGTTGGTTTGATTCTCTACATCTAGAAAGCTAAATATCACTTTATATTCTAATTTTAATTAATGCAGTACAAGTTTTCATGCACTTTATCACATATGGTTTAGTACTATTTTTTTCTATTGAACAAACTTAAAAAAGAAAAAATTTTAAAATTAAAATCATTAATGCTTATGAGATAAAATAAAATGAATACTCCCTCTGTTCCATATTAAGTGACTTTTTAGAAGGAAAATTTGGTTTCTAAATATTTGAAGTTTTGCTATTATTTAGAAACATTTATTACTTTTTACCAATTTTACCCTTATTTATAGCTGTCTTATTTTTGGGAATAGATAAAAATATGTTTAGTGGAAATAATTAATTTAAGGGTAACATAATCTTTTTATTTATATAATCAACTTATTAAATATAATTCTTAATTGGTGTGCAATATCCTTAAACTTCACTTAATATGGAATAGATGGAGTAGCAAAATATAGATAGTGTATTGGATTTGAGTAAAATTTTCTACTCTTTATCAACTAAGATGCTCTCTATTAAATAAAATATGCTATTTAAAATAAAGAGCACCCTTGAAGATACTCTTAGTTTCACTCCCTATTATATTACAAATAATTCAATTCCCTATTTTAACTTGTCTTAAAAATTGTGCATACTCCAACAACACTTTTTATTTCACTTCTAATTTAATTTTTTATTAATAAAACTATTTAAGAAAAAAATAATAAGGAGAGAGAAGAAGAGAGAAGAAAAGAAAAATAAGAAAAAGAAACTAATAAAAAATAGTTATGAGCCACTTTTTCACTTCTTAGATGTAAGAAGTGATAAAGTTGCTCATTAAAAATTTTGAGGAATGAGCCTAAGTTAGGAGGCTATTGGAGGGAGTTAAAATAATTTTGACTCTCTATTTTGAGGAATGAGAGAGAATAAAGAGTTTCTTAAGGATACCCTTATAAATTATGGGATAATTATAAATTTGGTGTTCCAACTTAGTAAAATTTGACAATTGGATGTGTGAACTTTTAAAAGTTTCAATTTGGTGTTTAAACCTATAAAATAATAACAATAAAGTGTAATTCCCAGTTACTATAGTAATTTTGCAGACATGGATTTATTTATTTTTTTTTTTTTTTTTTGAAAATAAACTTATCAATTCTGTTCCATCTTAGAAAGTCCATTTCTAAATATTGGTTTCTCTTATAAAAATTTCTTCATCTTAACCAATTCAAGAAAACAGAGCCTTATTCAACATAGATGCTATTACAAGCTTCCTTGTGCATTTGGGAACTCTCTCAACCACATACCCAATTAATTCAAACAAGAAAATCTCAAAGACGGATGTCAGTTTCTTTATTTCTCTCTGCATATTTAATGATACAAACCCATTATCTCTATTTTTTAATATTTTATTGTTTGCTTCTTTGATTTTTGGTTATGGATATGATTTGATTTTTCTCAATTACTGCTACTTTGTGGGTTTGTCTATGGTAAAGAGAAGAATTTTTAATTTTGGAAATTTATTTTGTTAGAGAAATTATCCCACATCGAAAATAAATAACAATATAAATGGTATTATAACGTATTAAACCCTCCAACCTTAACACTTGAGTTTTAAGATTAGATTTGGACTTTTAATATATTTTTTGTATTTTTCCTTAATGGGTCTGCTACTAGCACTTAGATTGATATTAAATCATTAAAATTTCTAATTTCACATACCTGAATTCTTGAGATTTTTCAATGATAGTTATGAATTCAACAACCTTGAAACAATTCCCAAGAAAATCCTTCCTATTGTGATAGCAAAAGACTTCTTCTTTGGCGGCAGCGAATGTGACGGTGGTGGGTATGTATTTTATTGTTATTAGAAAAAGAAAAATAAATTTTAATAGAGAGATTTAAGGTTAGCAGTGGTGAGTGAGATAAGGATTGGAGTTAAGAGAATAAAAAGGGGTGGATATGAATTGAGAGTAAGGAAAAGGAGAGGAGAGAGGAGTCATGGAAAAGGTAAAGAATAAGAGAAGATGATGATTTGATTGGTCATTAATTATTTTCTTTTTATTGTTTATTATAATAATAATATTAAAAAATAAATATCCATGTTATTTACCTCAAACCAAACCAATCAGAAGTTTATAATTATCACACATTCATTATCTCTCATCCACGTCAGCAATTTATATAAAATTACCGGTTGATAACCTGCTAATAACACTAAATTGTGATTTTTTTACAAGTTAAAACACTCAATTGATATTTTTACAAATGTAGACACTCAATTATCAAATTTTGCCAATTTGAAACACCAAATTTGTAATTATCCCTATAAAGTATATTTAACTCTATAATACTAGACCCTGGTCAAAGTTTAAAACAAAAAAAAAGAAATGAAAAACATTAAAAAATAATTAAAAAAAAATTTATATTTTCCCTGGACCCGACCGTTTATGAACTCAGGAGAAATTATTAGTTAGTACGGGACTGCCAGCTCAAGTAAGGCAAAACCAGCTTGGATTACCCGAATTAGGGCCTGGATCATTATTTATTGGAACCGGACTCATTGGACCTGAATCCGAACCGAACCAGCCAAGCTCCAGGCCTAGGAAGAGTCACTTCTTCCGGACTAGAAGAATCTTTGACATGAAACAGACGCACCACAAACACACGCAAGAAATCATTCATTAACTGGTAAGAACAGAAGGAAAGATGAAATCTCTAAATACCTCAATGGCATGAACTCTCCTTCAAATGCCTTCACAACATATCTAAGTCTCAACACAAGAATGCCTTGGATGCTCAAAACAGGAAACTCTAGTTAGGCATATCAGTGTTGTTCTGTTGTCAAAAATCTAGAAAAAGAACCGAGACGCACAATCCATAAGAATGGAAATATATATAACTGAGATCTGAAGAGGAGTTTAAAAGCCCATATCAGGGCAGAAACAAAAAAGAAGGAAGATAGCTAAAAATACAGAAAGTGGCGTTGCCACCTGCAAGGAAAACCAATGGCTACACAGATCGAAAGTGAATTGAAGTTTCCTACAGAGAAGGAAGAGGAAATTGTTCTAGAGAAAGCAGAAATTATTAGATTCTAAAATGGTGATTTACTGCAAGTATTGATGAAGAAAAAAAAGAGTATTGATCAGGATGAGATCTACAATTCAAGAGAATGAACCTCAAAAAGGATAAGCTCATGGTATTAGTTGATTTGAGATCCATGATCAAATTTTAGAGAACATAGCCCTGCATATAAAATTTAATCTATTCTTCTGAAGGACAATGCATTGTATACAATAGTATATTTGTAGAAATAATAATGTGAGTAAAAGAACTGACACCCCTACTTTATATTAGTAGGGAAGCATGTAAAAACACGCTATTCCTATAGATCTGCAAAACTCAAGCACATAACGAAGTAATAAAATGGTGTTAAACCTAGAACACATGGATCCATTCCTTTTCAGTCGAATCGAGTCACGATCAGCTCACGAAGCTCGCTACCACTAGAGGTAACTTGTAAAGCTTCTCGCCATTGAGGGATCTGAAAGCAACTTCTAAACTACAGAATATGTGAACTGTGACTAGTTTAATCCCCGTAACAAAACCAATAATATCACATGGGAATGTCTGGATCCAACCTTCTTTGAATTGCAGCTGCAGCCTATAAATATAAGTTGGCTTTTATCAATAACCAGCCATATTAAGATTACACTTCAAAAATATATCAACTTTGTCATCCTCACCTCGAAGTTGCCAAGCTTGTACTGGTAAGCCATTTCTTCTCTGAGCTGGGCTTGCTCTTTCATTGCTTGTGCCTGGAAATTCAGGTTTGGATGAAGGTAAGAAATCATAATTTGCTTTATGCATATAGGTTACAAAAGAATAAGTCTATAATTTAAAGAGAGAAAGTGAAAGCTAACCATTCCGCTCTGCATAGAGTACTTCAAAGATTCCACCTGCTGTTCCTTTTGCTTTTCTCGTTCTCGCAGCAGTTCTTGCCTGAGAGATGAAAGAAATTACTGAATAAATCCAAAATATAAAAACATTGAGAGTTTCAAGTCAATAAAGTTGCAATAAAACTTGAAAGATTATTTGTGACTCATTTTTTAACTGAATTTTCACTTTGGCTTAGAAGCTTAGGACTTGTTCAACCTTTCTTTTGAATGAAATTTTTAAATGAACTTAAAATTTTACTTTGTTATTGGACCATTGCAAACATCAAGAGAAAGAAGTTTTGGAATGTTAGAATCAATTTGGCATTTCAAAATAATCTCAAGCTTATTATAGGATTAGTCACATACAGACAAAGGAACCTCATGTAACAATACAAAATTGAATAACTCTATAACATGACATAGCATGCTCAATAACATACCGACGCTGTTCTTCATCATTGAAAACAGTACGCTCTGTTGCAAGGACCTTTTTAATACCCTTTTCCATTTCCTTTTCCATTTGACGTTTGTAATAAGCATCAAGGTTGTAATACCTGAAACAAAAACATAGAAATAATTACTTTTATGAGTAATGCATAACAAGCATTAACTCATGTGGCATATTTGTGCATTTTGTTCATTGTCTTGCCAAGTGGATGGAAACATGTGTACATGCTTGTGCGACAGAGAGGGAAACAGAAAATATGAGAAGCAGATGGAGTAACTGCAACAGTCTAATGAAGAATCAGAATAGCATCAATCAGGGGACGCTTCATCTTACAGCGAATATATGCCAATACAGTAACAATTATTACTAGGGTTTTAATCATGTCTCTCACCACAATTGAAGACCAAGGAATTTACAGGCATAAATAAAGAAACACATTCAACCTAGAAAAGGACGGATGTTACAATAGATCAGGTCAACTTTGTTAAACCAGAATGAATACCAAAACCAGCATGACCAAACAGCATAAGAGCCCTACTTTTTAGATGGAAAGGTTGCTGTGTTGTGATCCTCCATGAATCTGTACAATTATAGACCATAAAGACATTATAACAGTACTCAATAAATATAAAATGGTTCATTTTAGAAGTTGCAAAGTACACTAATAAGATATATTCCAAGAATTGTTTGTCTAATGGAAAAACTGCAAGCAGTTGAACAGTTTTATGTACTTACTGTTTGAACATTTGCTTCTCTTCCCAATTAGGCAGACTTTCCAGGTTCACCTGTGAAAAAGACACAATTAAAACATAAGCAAACTCTCAGATAATTAGTACAACCATAAAAACGTACAGATATCTAACAGTGTTCCCAGTTAAAATTTGAAAAAAAGAAGAGTAAATCAACAATAACAAGCAGAAGAATATCAAATTAAATACCTGTTTCACTTCTGCTAACCATGCAGAAAATTCTGGTCGTTTATTCCTGCAAAATAAAGATCACTAGATAAGACTTCAGAGTGTAAAGGACAAGAACAGGGATTATTCTACAATAGCAATAATAACTTAAGTATTAAAATACTAACTATAAAAAGGCAATTGGCAGGACATAAGATTCAGTAGATTATTTCACTTTTACGCCACATTGACAATTTGACATTCAAAATCTGAAACATAACCGAAAAGCTTAAACATCACTTAGATTTGGACATCAAATGAGACATAAAAAAGAGCAAAACTAGTCATAAAACAAGGAGATGAGTCATGAAAACATTCTTAACATGTAGGATTCTCAACACCAACTATTACCAGCATAAAACAAAATGCAATATTAGAGAAAAAGATTAGCTCAAGAGCACAAATTAATTGTTTCCAAATGGATTGCTTATGTATCAGACAAAACAATATAGAGAAACCTATATATCAAGCTAATTAAACAACTAAAAAATATTTGTTTTTTTAGTTATGGTGTGCAAAAATAAGCTAAGCACTCAACTCAATTAGAACTGAAGCACACCATAAGCCTAGATTTTTAGTAGCATCTCTAATAACTGAAATGCTTGCTTACTTAAAATTCACTGTCTCAGCTCCTACATATTCTCAGCAACCAAAAACAATCTTTTATCTACAAAACAGAGAAAAGGTACAGAGAAGTATAAAAACTTCAGCTTTCTCATTACCAAAACAAAGGTCCAAACTTCAACCTGCATTTCATTTCCTACAATTTCACACACACACATATCCATAACAACATGTCAACATGAGATATTCATAAAACAAACAAAACCCTTCCTTTTTCCCACAATTTCTCAGTATCCAAACAAAACAAAAAATGATATTCAATTCAGCATTTGATATTTAAAAAATTGCAGAAGATAGTGAAAGGAAAATTTCAATAGACAAACATACCACATATCAGTGTCTCTGATAATTCCATACTTTCCCCATAAATTTGTAACAGCACCCTTTTTCCCTCTCTCCAATTTCTCCTTCTTTTTCTTCTCTTTATCTTTCTTCTTCTTCTTCCCTTCCTTCTCTTTCCTTCTCCTCTTCGTTTCTTTCTCTTTCTTCCTCCTTTTCCTCTCCTTCTCCTCTTCCCTCTCTCGTCTCCTCCTCCGTTCCCTCCTCTTCCTCCTCCTCCTCTCCTCCTCACTCTCGCTTTCACTCTCACTCTCCTCCTCCATACTCGAATCCGACTCCGAATACTCCGATTCTTCACTATCGGAATCGTAGCTTCTACTGCGTCGCTTACGTGATCTTCGCTTTCCTTTTTCGCTTTTGCTTCGTTTTCTATCTTCTTCTTCTTCTTCTTCTTCCAATTCAGAATCAAAATCAGAGCGTTTATCTACCAGTTTTTCTCTTTTGTGTTTGGTTTGGTTTCTAAGTTCTGAATCGGAATCGGAATATGTGTCGGCATTTTCTCGAGCTTTGCCTTTGGATTTTCTGTCTTCTACAACATCATCATCATCATCTTTCTCTACTACAGAACCGTTTCGATCTTTCGCCATTGTTATCTTTTTCACTTTGATTATTATGATTATGAGAGATTTATGTATTATACTAGTTTGTGTTCTGGTTTATCTCCTCCTTTTCTGTTTGGATGCAGGGAAACCTGTGGAAAGCCAACATGGGCCCGAAAAAAGCCCTAGCCCAATACGATAAACTATCTTTGTTTCATTTCATCTAGAAATATTACTATATATTAAATTTTAGGCAAATTACTATTTAATCCCTCAGATTTGGTCTAATTAACTAATTAATCTCTACTTTTTGAAAAACTAATTAGTTAGTCCTTGTATTTTGATTCCGTCAATAAACTTAGTCCTTCTGTTCAATTTTTTTCAAATTTTCGTTAAAAAATTAAAAAAAATAATTTCTAATTCCTAAATTACCCCCATCATCATCACCAACACGATGAAACTATTCTCTCTATCATCATCATCGTCATCATAATCATCATCACCAAAACCATATCCTTCAACAATCAAATATCACCATTGATTAAAATTTTCATATCATCCCCAACAAATAAAATCCATACAAACAAAGGAAATTAAGAAAAATCAAATTTAGAAATCAAATTTGAAGTTTCATTTTGGTTACAAAGGAAATCTGGAAAAAAAATAGCTAACCTGTGAAGAGACAGTGACGGCCACTGCTGAGGCGACGACATCAGCCGAGCACGATCCGATCCACAACGATGGTCCCTTGACCATAGTGCGCCAAAGCCCCAACGATTTGGCTTCCTTAGCTTCTGCGGCAGCAGTGGGCGCTAGATTCAAGCTCGAAGAGATGGCAGCTTCGACAGTGGAGGTTGCGACGACGGCAGCTTTGGAGGAGGAGATAAGCAAGTTGAACACTGGCTTCGAGGTGGAAGAACTAGCCCAAATCCAGTAGTTGCTCCTATTCCTCTTATCCTTTTATTATTTGAGTTGAATTGTTGAATTGTACAGATAAAAGTATTGATGGTCCCCTAATCCAAATTTGATCATGAAAACAGATGGGTTGTGACTGATTAGCACTGAAAATTTAAAACAGATCGGCTTTGCCTTGCGGAAGGAATGTTCTGTTCTGATAAGGAGGCTGAGACTGAGAGCAAACAACCACGTTTTGCTGTTTCCTTCACGGCTCAACCCTCCTCGCCAGGAGGAATCTTTGATTCATGGCCGGACACAGATCGATCCAAAGCGAGCAACAAGCTACTACTGAAAAGCCAAGCTCCAAAATAAAAACAGTACGCATGCAATTGACTCGGGACCCGTTCGATCCATTGCTAACCCACGCTAACACAGAAGCTTTGCCACTGATTTGATTTCGACTAAAAATAGTTTGGGAGATGGCGATTTCTTGACAAATAACAGCGGCATGGTTTTTGCTGATCGGAGATGTGGTGAAGGTGGCTTGGCTGATGAGTGGAAGACGGCGGCGAGTCATTGGCTACCAACGGTGATGGTGAGTCATTTCCCGCTAATTGATTTTAGCTAAGAATAGTCTTGGAGATGGTGATAGTATTTTTATTTTTAATATTATTTTAAAATTAAGAAAATTGAATTAATATTTGTTAATAAAATTTACATTTGGGTGAGATTGAAAATTTAAATGTAAAGTAGGGATATTTTAGTCATTTCATAGTATTTTAACGGAAAAATTGACAGAATGACACTTTAGTCTGATGGAATCAAAATACAGGGACTAACTAGTTAGTTTCTTAAAAATAAGGGACTAATTAATTAATTATACTAAATTTGAGGGACTAAATAGTAATTTGCCCTAAATTTTTTTATAAAGAAAATATAGAATTTAGATTGTACAATTACACTATTTTTCGAAATAATTTAGTAGTGAAACATTTAAATTAAAGAAATTATATTCTTATATTAATGCTTTTGGATTGCATGAATTTCATATTAATCTTTTGTACTTTTATTTTAAGTGATGCTGAAAAAATAAGACTTAAAAAAAAAAAACTATATATAGGGTATTTTTTTTTTTTTTTATACTTTTTCCTATTTAATTTATGTTTTTATCCCTTTTTTCTTTTTTATCATGTTACATATATAAATAAATAAAAGCTTCTATAGAAATGTTGGAGGTCCGTCTGAATAGAAATCATATATATTAGAATCTAATATATATCATAAATTTTTTAAAAATTAAAAATAAAGAAAAGGTTCTCTTCATGCTTTTATTTATTTATTTATTTATTTTTTTGAGTATTGAGAAAGGGGGAATCGATTCTGGATCAATTGCTCAAAAAAATATGTTATGTATTTACCATTAGACTATGCCTCAGTGTGCAATTCTCTTTATGCTTTGATAAGTGATGCTTTATACATATTTGATAAATCACATTATATATTTTACATTTTATTTTTAAATTTTTATATAATTTAAAATTTATAATAGTTAGATTAGCCGGAGCATGCTTTTTCTATTAATTATATTAAGGTATTTAATGAGACTCATATATGAGTTTTTATGAATATAAATAAGATGAATATACTCTCATTTTATATAATAATTTAACTTATCGACATACTATTTTGAAATACTCACACGCATTATATTTTACTCTATATATATATATTTTTTATAACAAAAATATTACATGCATTTAGTATGGACCAACTAGGCTTGCATGAAAAAAAAAAAAAAAAAAAAAAAAGAGCATTATGATATTTGTGACTCCAACTTATTTGGTTGTTTATCTTTAATTGATACTAGATTATTGATAGCAGTGTTTTGAGATATTGGAGTAAATTAAAATTTTGTTTTTGAAGAATCGTTGGATTTTTATTTGTTTAAAAAAAAAAATCCTATATAAACATATAAAATTTGAATTAAGTAAATATTAAGGTGAAAATTTGACATATATCTTACTTTAAATTTTAAGAATATGTTTAAAGCTTCATTCTAATTAATCCATTTTATCTGACTTTTTTTTTTCTTTTGCTTTGTTTTCGGTTTATTTTATTTTTTATTATTTTTAAGCTTTAGGCTTTCAGCCTGGGCCTCTCAAATTAGAGTCGAGAGTTGTTATAGGATTTTAGACAGGAAAAAAAAGAAAATAAAAAAAAAAAAAAAAAAAAATAAAGCAGTGTTTAGAGAAAAACATCAATTATTTATTGTAACTAATCAAATTAAAATATGTCATTGTTGGGTGCTGGCTAATACTTAGATGTTTCTTCTTCCTTTGCTGTATTCCTCTTCTCAATTTAGAATCAGACAACTCTGCTATAGTCAGGATATGCAACTGTTCCTTTTTGTATTCATTTGTACGCGTCTTTCACACTGTTAATAATAGCATCTTAGTAATCTTATAGGGTAAGACAGTTGGCAAAAAAAAAAAAAAAAAAAAAAAAAGTCTTTAGAGGGTAAGACACCATCAATAAGCTCCTAAAAGGATAGTGCCTTCCTTTCAGATTTAACACTTATATATTATAAGCTGTTTCAGCAGCTGCAGTAATACTTAGTGCCCAACAAATCGCTGCACCAAACCAAAATACTCTTATTTAAATTAAATAGGTTTCTTCCTATATAAGAATAAAATGAAAAAATAATCATGTTTCTTTTACTTTTCAATTATTTCAAATAATAGTATTCAAATAAATTTTATCAACTTAAAATTTATTCTAAATACTGAAACACATGAATTCTATTATGCATTAAATTAAATTCTATTAATGAGAATTCAATTTATTGCTCGTGAATTATTTTAAACGGTGCCTTTCTTTTTTTTTAATCCAATTGTCACTTGAATAGGAGTGTTAAGAGTAATTTCACATTGATTGAAAATGAATAATATAAATGGTTAATATATAGTGAGAGCGTATATAGTGAGAGCCTATCACTTAATTGGCTAGTACTAGTCATTTTAAATATGATAATACTCAATATACTAATATGTGTTTTGTGTGTTTTTATCTTAAAACTCTTTTATATTTGTCTTCCTCCCCATTCATAAAAATTAATATGGTATCAAAGTAGGTTTGGCCCGGTTCAATTTCATTCCCTCAGTGTCCATCTGGATGTTCAATCCCAGCGGCCTGGAGCCCAGTATATAAGTGACAAGAACCAACCATCTAAGTGACTAGTTCTAATCATTTTAATTATGATTGAACCAAATCTAATAAAACTCTATCTTATCACTTCTCATTTTTATGGTTGAGGTTGTAAAAAGTAATTTGGAAAAAAATGTTGAGAGTGGGATAATGTATATATTTTTATGGTTGAGGATGTAAAAAGTAATTTGGAAAAAATTGTTGAGAGTGGGATTTGAACCCACGCCCTTTCGGACCAGAACCTTAATCTGGCGCCTTAGACCAACTCGGCCATCTCAACATAATGACCAATAGATGTTTATTTAATATATATTCAAAGGTATTGTAATATATCAATATATATCATCAACGAATTTATCCTTTTCTTCTTTATTTTTTTCTTTTTATATCATATTTTCTATTTTTTTCTTCTTTGTATCATATAATAACTTCATTAAGCCATTGGTCATTATCTCGTTATATGACTATATTCTAAAAGATAAAATTCAATTGTATTTGTATGCATATATATATTTTTCAAATGTAAGAGACAAACCAATTTCGTCTCTATAGTTATTAAATTAGTTAGTTGCACAGATTTATTCGACAATTTTGCTCTTATACGATAGAAGTCAATCATTCAACTAATTTTAACTTAATACATAAATCATTTACTTAATTTTACTTGATATATAGGTTTATTAATTTATGTAAGACTAAACAATTATGCATCATTCATCCACCACACACAGACACATACACACACTAATCACTAATCATATTGAAGTCGTCTCTAAGATTATAAAACTAATCCCAGTCGGAGCCAAATTAGGGAGAGAGATAAGGGTCATTACTGCTATTTGATTAAACCAAGCAAAAGAAGGGACCAATGAAAGAAAGTCTAACAAAACAGCAGAAGCGTACTTTGAAGCTACATTGCAATAAAGCCAGCATGTGCAGCAAAATCTTTCAATTCAATAAATCTAGGAAATCGACCATGTTAACATTGTTTAATGCATGCGCAAGGGCAAGGCAATCTCTGCCAATAAACGTCGGCTTCAAGCTCTTGGTATCGAGGAGCTTTTATGCACCCTCACATCATTATAGGTGGAAGTGAAAAATTAGCTGCTATGTTGCATTCTGGTGACAATAAATCTGTTACTGCTGATGAAGTAGCTCGTAAGCTTACAATAATACTTGCGCTTGGCATGTTTTATCAGATTTGAAAAAGAGATGTCTACAATTACTACATGAACGATTACGTGAATGATTATCCGTAATCCAATTGTTCGTTTTTGTGTTGGAAGATGGATCTCAACGCTTCATTATTATCATCTAGTCATTCAACTCCATTGCCATCCAAGCAAGCTGTATCTACAAGGGCAAAAAAAAGTACAAAAGAGCAAAGCAGAGAAATGTGTTTTCAAATCCAAGTGAAATACAAGTTCAAAGCAGATTAAAAGCCGTTTGAGTGTGCTAGGGTAGGTAAGTTCTCATTACCTAACAGTTACAAATTGATAGACCCTGTCGTTCTGCGCCTTGTTACCAAAAAGAAAACCAAAGAAATGAGCTAAAAGTTCTACTGAAGAAATTTAAAAGCTGAAAAAGTAATTTTCAAAGATCATATATGAAAGAACATTGAACTGCTTGGTTGACTCTGTAGATACACATCAGTAGCATGTCAAACACCAAAATCCACAGGAGCAATGAGCTTCAGGTTAATTTGCCAGAAATAAGAAAAATAACCTATTAAAAAGTCAATCAACATTCTTGCTGTCTTGAGCTAAGAATTGTCTTTGTTTCCTCATCTATATCTATTTTATCTGCCTTCATGGTCTCCAAAAGCCTATCCACCTGTTTCCCATTTCTGATATAGGCCTTGATTAGAGTATGATATATTTCCCTACTTTTTGGGACCTTAGCCTCCAATGAACTTACAAATGCTTCTACATCTTCAACATCTCCATTATCACCAAGCCAACTCAATATGCTAGAAATTAAATTAGGTTTGGGCCTCCACCCCTTATTTTCTGCCTGTACATTCAGAGCTTTCTTCATGCATTGAAAAGCTTTTACCATATTTTGCTTATCCACATATCCAGCTGCAATAATAGACCAACTATTTGGAGTTGCCTTCTTCTGTTTTTTCACTATATCTTGAAGCATTGCTTCAGCCTTCTCAATTAATCCCTTTTGACAATACCCAATAACGAGAACATTTGGAACTCGGAAATCATAACTTTGGCAAGATGACTCCCACTCTTGCAGTAATTTCTCAGCTTCTTCAAGCTCCCCAAGCTTGACTAGAGAACCTAGAATGGTTATGTAATCTCTGTTAACTTGCTTCTTACACTTGGCTTTTGCAAGGTTCCATAATCTCATCATCTCACCTTTATTGTCCAGACTTGCATAAAGTGAAATCAAATGATTATAGCCTAGAGCATTTTTATTCACTTTCTCTTCACATTTCTTCAGGTATACAAGTGCCTTCTCTTTTAAACCTGCTTTAATGTAGATACTGGCTACTGTGGAACAAGTAATCCAATCCATGGAAATGTGAGGTTGGTTCTCCATTTCTTCCAAAAGTTTCTCCACACTAGCAATATCAGATCTTGCAGCATACGAGTTCATGCAAATTCTGTAGCTGAAAATGTCAGGGGAGACACCATTCTCCTTCATCTCTGAAAGCACATCAATAACTTTTTCTATCTGGCCAGTGTTTGTGTAGAGACACATGAGGTCATTGTAGTTGAGAGGAGTGGAAGCAAAACCCAACTCCTTCATCTTTTGCATATGGTGAAGGGACTTGTCAACAAGACCTTCTCTGACATAACAATTTAGAAGAGCACCATAGGTTTTGTCCACTTTTTCTTGGTCATCCAAGTTTTGGAAGTAGCTCTCTGCAGATTCCAGCCCACGAACTCTACCAATCAGATCCAACTGCACAGCATGGTCAGCTGGGGAGAATGTGCCGAGCCCCTTGCCACTTGTCCACTCAGAAACCTGCACAATCAATAATTCAATATCAAACTATCAAGAAAAGTGGAACCTTAAAAGGACAATTACCAGTTCTAGATTCAGACTTTATACGGTGTTTTAAGAAAACTTTAACATCCATTGTCTTTAATTGAAAAGAATAAACAAATATATGGTAATGGAACCAAAAAAAAAAGTATTTCAGAAACGAATTTGATGCTTTTTGTACACTACAGGTAACAGGAGCGGATTTTTTCATTTCCTCATGTTTCTGAATATTGATGAAAAGGGCAGAATTTGGCAGAGTCTGAAATAGGCATTCTGTAATCAAACAAAAGATACACAAAACCTTAAAAGAACAAAGAAATAGGATCCAAAGCACAGGACAAGTCTGTCATATCATATAATAAAAACATACATGCAAACAGACACTGCTTTTGATTTTATTTTTTTCCAGTAACTGCACTAACGTCTAGGATACATCAAAACCAATAAAAACTAGTTTATACATGTATTACTTAAGCCTTATTTTTCTTTTATCATAAAGGAAGAAACACAAAGCTGTGAAAATCATCACTCTATAGACAACACAACCCTCAACTTTCAGATATCGAGTCAAGGTTTGAGAGTGGCTGCTTTAAGTAAAGATGGTGAAGAAACACATCCCTTTTCATGAACCTACTTAAGTGGGATCATCACTGGTTCATTCCCTTCTCACCAAGCAAACAAGGCCTATGATTTGGTGAATCCTACTACTTTAACTACCTTCTTATATTTAATATATCATAATGCTTATTGATTTGGATATCTTCTATTTTCTTTTCCCATATACCATTTAGAAACAAATGTGATTCAGGTTCACCAAACTAGGAGATGATACAACAGAGCTGAAAGTTCCATTACAAAACTTCTGAAAGACATG
Organism: Vernicia montana; assembly: GCA_949750685.1. NCBI lineage: Eukaryota > Viridiplantae > Streptophyta > Magnoliopsida > Malpighiales > Euphorbiaceae > Vernicia > Vernicia montana. The sequence goes on along the minus strand of CATKHJ010109763.1, from coordinate 2,356 downwards.
GATTGATTTTTTTCTTCATCAACCTACTGGCTTGATTTTGACTTCAACAATGAGTTTACAAACCTCAATTACTCATCTCTATAACATAAACTAAATAAACTAAAACCTCAACTAGAACTAAGACCATTGCACTTGATTCATTCAAGTCACACAAACTCGGCTCCCAAAAATCATAACCAGCATATCCTTATCTTTTTTCTTATTTAAGTGTTTATTTACCTTAAATAAATTAACTATTCGCTTAATTTGAATCAATTTCGCTAATCCTTACAAACCCACAAACATTAAGCATCACTCCATGCTACATTTGCCCACAACCCAAAGATGCAAGAATGGAAAAAATAAAAAATAAAAGAAGAAGAAGACAAACAGAGCATCTGATTTGCACAAATACAAACAAAACACCAAATCACCAATGTTTCCATTACTTTCCCTACGTATTCTCAGAAACCAAATAGAAGCTTTGCAAATCAAGAACTTGGATACCTCAAGAGCTTGTGAGTAGCGTCTGCGGGTACGGAGGTCTCTGACAATTTTTTTAAGTTGAAACGGTTTGAATTTCCTGCCCTCTTCAACCCATTTATCAAGTACTGGAGTCAAATTGATATCTGGGTCTCCAAGGGGACTGATTCTTAAATATAGATTATTTCTTGAATTGCTATGATATCCTCTTGTCAAAATTACATCTGCTGTGAGGCTTTGGGTTCTATTCAAAATTGAGAAGGGTCGTGTTGATGCCATTAAAGGAGAATTAGAATTCTGTAATAATGATAAGATAGTGAGAGTTGGGAAAAAAGGGTTTAGCTTGTGCTTCTTCTGGTAGGCGTTTGGGATTAGGGTTTTGTAGGGGTTAAGGTGTTAAGGTGAGGTTCTTTTTTTTTTTACTTTAATAATAAGAGGGATGAAACAATTTTAACCACTCTATAGTTAAATTTACAATAAATTACGCATATTTTTACAATTATATTTTTTTTATTAATTCAATTTCAATTTAAAATTTTAATTACAATTCTATATTAAGCTACAATTATAAGAAAATTTTATTTATTAAAAAGTTAAAAGGTCAAATTGATTATTAAATCAATTTAATTTTTAAATTTAAATTTAAATTAATTAAAGTTTTTAAATTTACAAATTTAAGTAATCGAGTCATTCATTTAATTATTAGCAATTTAATAAATTCATAATATTAGAAAACTCAATAATTTTTATCAAAATTCAAAGATTAAATTGATAGTATGCCTATGATATAATAAATTTCAAGATCAATTTCATTGTAAATTTCAAATTAATATGAAATTATTATTATTATTATTAATTTAGGTTTAGGATATAATTGTAATTGAATTTTTAAATTAAGATAGAATTGCTAAAAATTCTTAATCACAATTACCAATTTGTTCATAAGTCAAATTTGAATTGAAAATTCATCTAAAAAAAATTGAATTGAAATTATTTCCTTCTATGGAAACATATCCTGAAAACCAAATATGTAGAAATATTTTTTTTTAATAACCAAAAAAATAAAGGAAAGCTCTTTGCTTTCTCAAATTAAATTTATGATAAAATACTAAAGCATTCGAAACTCCAAAAAACTAAATTTCAAAACATATAAATTAGAAACTCCAAAAACTAAATTTTATTTTGAGAAATAAATAATTATAACAATTTATAAATAAATTATAACATGTTTTTAGTATTTTATTTTATTTTATTTTATTTTATTTTATTTTATTTTGCAGAATAAAGAGAATTTTGAGATGCTATACAAAGGAGGTGGAGATTGTCAATAAATATGGGTGCATAAATTAGGTTGCCTAATTTAGACAAATTGTCAAATGTGGGTGCCTAAATTTTGTTGACTAACTCAAATCAATTTTGTTGATTAACCAAACCAATTTTGTTGACAATAAAGATGATAATGATGCAAGCAATGATGCAAAATGGTGAAAAAAGAAGATGAAAATTGCCTATAAATAGGCATTACCACCCCTCCTTCAAGATCATTCAAAAAGAAAATAAATATTTAGAGAGATTTATATTTTCTTAGTTTCATTTCTTTTTATTTTCATTTGGATCAAGAAGAGAATTTTTGGAGCTCATATACGTCAAAGATTATTTTCCAAAAAGAGTTCTTTCTAAACTTTTATTCTTCAATTCAATAATAAGTTGTTATTATGTTTTCTATTAGAGTGATTGTTAATTTAATTATTTTTTTCTTCTTAATTATGAGTAGCTAAATTTCTTCTCTAAGATTTAGATGTAATCTTTTGATTTTCCTATGACTATCTTTGTTTGATTGATTTGGTTTTAATTATTGGAATTAATCTTTTATCTTAGAAATTAATACTTGTGA
>CATKHJ010109746.1:0-11495 GCA_949750685.1 Vernicia montana | reverse complement strand
CTCTCATTTTACATGTGATTAAACTACAACCAAGTGATTTGGCAAAAAAAAAAAAAAAAAAAAAAAAAAAAAAAAAAAAAAAAAAAAGAACTACAACCAAGTGTTTTTACCTTGCAAAGGGACAATTACGTGGAATCATTTGTCTCCATGTCTTGCTACTTGGTGGCCAAGCATAATACACTATAAATAAAATTTATTTAGGTCCAACAAAATTTATTTAATTCATTTATTATTTTGTTGGTACATTTAGAAAGGTGAATTTATTGGGTGTACTTAGGTTCAAGGACTTGAGTATTATTTTTCATTTAATTTGCACTCTTCATTTTAATTAGTGGATTTTACTCCTCTCTCGCCCGTGGATGTAGGCTTTTAAGTTGAATCACGTAAATTTTGTATTTCTACTATTTTATTTATTTCTCTATTTTTTCGTTCATTTATTCCTAAATAAATATTTTTCCGCAATTAAATTCCTAACAAATTGGTATCAGAGCTGATATTATATTTATTTGGAATTCATCATGACGACGACAAAATTTGATATTGAGAGATTGATCGCAATATGAGTTTCACCATGTGGCAAGCCAAGATGTGTGCAATCTTGATTCAAAATAGTGTACATCAAGCACTATTAGGTAAAGATAAATTACCTAGTACTATGAATGAAGCAAAGAAGCAGGAGATGGATGATAAGGCCCTTACTTTCATTCAGTTATGCTTGTCAAATAAAGTATTGCGAGAAGTCATGCAAGAGAAAACTACCAAAGATTTATGGGATAAGCTTGAATCTTTATATGTTACAAAAAATCTCACCACCAAATTAGTAGCAAAGCACTGTCTATACACACTCAGCATGGCCGAAGGTGTACCTATCAAATCTCATATTGATGAATTCTCCACCATCCTTATAGATTTAGAAAATAAGGAGATTTCTTATGTTGATGAAGATTAAGCTCTTATGTTGCTTTGCTCACTACCACCATCCTACAAGCACTTTAGAGATACTTTAATTTACAGTCGGCAAACTCTAAAGTTAGAGGATGTTAAAGCAGCTCTATTTTCAAAAGGGCTTATCGACAAAGAGCTTGGAAGGAGTAAAAATGACAGCCCAGCAGAAGGTCTACTTGTTAGAGGAAGGTTAACAGATAAGAGTTCTTCTAGCAATCAAAAATCAAGGTCTAGATCAAAGTATAGACACAGAAATTTGACTTGTAATTACTGCAAGAAAAAGGGGCATATCAAGTCAAAATGCTTTAAGTTGAAGAACAAGCAACAAAACAAAGATCAGAAGAAAGAGGAACCCATTGAAACTCGTGTTGTTCAAAATCAAGAGCAATGTGATATGCTCTTGGTCTGTGATGATGGAGCCAAAATCAGAAATAAATGGATTCTGGATACAACTTGCTCATTCCATATGTGTCCCAACATAGATTATTTCTCCACATATAAATCGATGCAAGGCGGAGTTGTATTGATGGGCAATAACTATGCTTGTAAAACTATTGGAATGGGCACAATTAAAATCAAGATGTATGATGGAGTAGTCAGAACTTTGAAAAATGTCCAACATATTCCAAACTTGAAGAGAAATCTTATCTTTTTAAGTACTCTGGATTCGAATGGCTATAAATTTACTGGCGGGGGTGGAATTTTGAATGTTGCTAAAGGTTCTTTATTCGTGATGAAAGCTGAAAAGATAGGCAAACTGTATATTTTGAAAGGCTCTACAACTACAAGTGCAATAGTCGTGTCCACATCTTCCTTGTCAAATTCAGATGTCACCAGATTATGGCATATGAGACTGGGACATATGAGTGAAAGAGATCCGTCAGAGTTAAGAAGAAGAGGTCTTCTTTGCGATCAAAGTATATCAAAGCTAGACTTGTGTGAGCATTGCATTTTTGGAAAGCATAAAAGAGTCAGTTTCAGTACTGCAGTTCACAGAACTAAAGGTACTCTAGATTACATTCATTCAGATCTTTGGGGGCCTGCAAGTGTCCCATCAAAAGGTGGTGCTCGATATATGCTTACCTTCATTTATGATTATTCTAGAAATGTATGGGTATATTTTCTAAAGCATAAAAATGATCTGTTTGCCACCTTCAAGCAATGGAAGGCCTTGGTTGAGAAACAGATTGGAAGAAAAATAAAGCGACTCTAAACATACAATGGTTTAGAGTTCTGTTAAGGTGATTGTAATGAATTATGCAAAAATGAAGGCATTGTGCATCACCTTACAATCAGAGGCACACCACAATAGAATGGTGTAACAGAGCGTATGTACAAAATGCTCTTGGAGAAAGTTTGTTGGATGTTATCAAATTCTGGCCTATCTAAAGACTTTTGGGCAAAAGCAGCTTTTACAGCCTATCATTTGGTGAATCGTTTGCCATCCACAACAATTGGCTTAAAGACTCCAGAGGAAGTATGGTCTGGTAAACCGATTGAATATTCTGATTTAAAGGTATTTGGGTGTCCTACTTATGCACATGTTAATGATGCCAAATTATAGCCACGATCTAAAAGGTGCATATTTATTAGTTATCCTTCTGGTGTAAAAGGATAAAGATTATGGTGCCTTGATCCCAAGTCTCTAAAATTGATAAGTAGTAGAGATGTTGTGTTTGATGAATCTACTATGTTACATCTCAGAAAGTTGATTTTTACTAGAAAAGAGACTTATGTTTCTTTTGATACAGATGTTGCAAGTTCTTCTAAACATATGGAGGTTGAGGTGGAGAATGAACCCTATCTACAAAACCCAATTCAGATCCCTACCTCTATTCAAGAAGAGGAAACACCACAAAATGAAGAAGAAGACTCTATTGCTAGACATAAGCCACTAAGAAAGAAGATGAGGCCTCAGAGACTAGCAGATTATGTCTCATTTGCACTAGTTGTGGCAGAAGACACAAATGCAATTGGTGATCCTTCAACATATTCAGAGGCTATCTTTTGTGATGATTTTGTTAAGTGGTTAGTAGCTATGTAGAAAGAGGTGGAGTCCCTTCATAAGAATAAAACTTGGGATTTGGTCAAACCGCCTAAAGACAACAAAATTGTTGGATGCAAATGGATCTTTAAAAGGAAAGATGGCATTCCAAGTGTTGAATATGCCAAGTACAAGGCACAGTTGGTTGCAAAAGGTTACAGTTAGGTACATGGAGTTGACGTTAATGATGTGTTCTCACCTGTTGTTAAACATAGCTCTATTCGTGTCTTGCTTGCTTTGGTTACTATGCATAATTTAGAGTTTGAACAACTGGATGTTAAGACCACCTTCTTGCATGGAGAGCTTGAGAAGACAATTTATATGCAATAACCTGAGGGTTTTGAGATCAAAGGCAAGAAAGACCATGTTTATTTATTAAAGAAATCATTGTATGGTCTGAAACAATCTCCTCAACAGTGGTACAAGTGGTCTGATTCTTTTATGGTTGACCACAGCTATTCTAGGAGCCAGTATGATAGCTGTGTATATTTTGAAAAACTTACAGATGGATAATTTGTGTATTTACTGCTCTATATTGATGATATGTTGATTGCAGCCAAGGATATATCTGAGATCAACATATTAAAATCGAAATTGAGTGGTGAATTTGAAATGAAAGATTTAGGAGCAGCCAAGAAAATTCTTAGTATGGAGATTCAAAGAGACAGAGCTGCAAGAAAACTTTACCTTACTCAGTAGAGTTTTGTTGAAAAAGTTTTGAAGCGTTTTGGTATGAAAAACACTAAACCTGTAAGTACTCCATTTGCTGATCATTTTAGACTTTCTGCTGCTATGTCACCATAGTCAGAGAATGATATTGAGTATATGTCACATGTTCCCTACTCCAGTGCTATTGGTAGTCTCATGTATGCTATGGTTTGTACTCATCCAGATATTACATGCAGTTAGTGTTGTTAGTAGATATATGTCTAATCCTGGAAAAGAGCACTAACAGGCAGTGAAATGGATTTTGAGATATTTGTGGGGCACTACTGATTCTTGTTTAGAATTTGGAAGGAGTAAGGGAAATGTGGTTGGTTATATTGACTCAAACTATGCGGGTGATCTTGACAGGCGGAGATCTATTACTGGCTATATATTTACTCTTAGTGATACTGCTATCAGTTGGAAAGCTACTTTATAGTCTACAGTAGCATTATCCACTATAGAGGTAGAGTACATGGCAGTTGTTGAGGCTATTAAAGAAGCCATTTGGTTAACAGGTTTATTCAGTGAGCTTAGTTCGGATCAAAAGGTGAATTTCGTCCACTGTGATAGTCAGAGTATTATTCACTTGACAAAAGATCAGATGTTTCATGAGCGAACAAAACACATTGATGTGAAGTATCATTTTATTTGTGATATTATCTCTTAGGTGATATTTTTATTAAGAAAATTAGCACTGCAGACAGTCCGGCAGACATGTTGACAAATTCTCTTTCAATAAGTAAGTTCAAGGATTGCTTGGACTTAATTGGTATTTCTCATATTTAAGATGCCCTTATGGGCTTAAGTGGAGAAGGTGGAGCAATGTCTTCTAATTTTGTGTTTGGAGAAAATTCAAGCCAAGATGGAGATTTGTTATGAGTGTCTTGAATTTTGGCCCACATCTTAACTTAACCCAAGCCCATAAAATAAACTCTCATTTTACATGTGATTAAACTACAACTAAGTGTTTTTACCTTGCAAAGGGACGATTACGTGGAATCCTTTGGCTCCACATCTTGCTACTTGGTGGCCAAGCATAATACACTATAAATAAAAGCCTTGATGAGGTTTTCTAAACATCAAGCAAAATCGTGGAGTGTGTGAAAGTGAGAGCAGTAAAAATTGAGTGAGATATTTCTTTGTTAAATATCTTGTGAGGTCCTCTCAAGTTTTAGCCTCTCATTTAGGTCCAACAAAATTTATTTAATTCCTTTATTGTTTTGTTTGTACATTTAGAGAGGTAAACTTATTGGATGTACTTGGGTTCAAGGGCTTGAGTGTTATTTTTCATTTAATTTGTACTCTTCATTTTAATTAGTGGATTTCACTCCTCTATCTCCCGTGGACATATGCTTTTAAGCTAAACCACGTAAATTCTGTGTCTCTACTATTTTATTTATTTCTCTATTTTATCGTTTATTTATTCTTGAATAAATATTCTTCCGCAATTAAATTCCTAACACATTATGTACATTAGACTCCCAACAACACTTGCATAAGGAATTTTTGTCATTTTGTTGATCTCTTCATCAATTTTTGGGTTTCATGTCTTGGCTCAAACTTTGACCTTTTGCAATGGGAGTATCTATGGGCTTGCAGTTTTGCATATGGAATCACTTAAGAATATTGTTAATATATCTAATGAGTCAGACCCAATAACTTTTTCGAGTGATCTTAGAATCTTTACTCCAAGCACATAACTTGTCTCACCCATATCTTTCATCTCAAAGGTGTTAGACAACCAATCTTTTGTTATGTCTATCAACTCCATATCATTGTTGACTAGTAAAATATCTACATTTAGCAACAAAATTATGAAACCTTGTCTAGAAAATTTTACACATACTTGTCCTCTTCTATCATCCATGAAGCCATTTCTTAGCTTGATGAAATTTCAAGCAAAATTTGCGCTCTTGGCCTTTTACCATAAACCCTTTAAGTTGTTGTATATATATATATATATATATATATATATATATACCAGTTTCCCATTTAGGAAAACTATTTTAACATCCATTTGGTAGAGTTTTAAATTTAAATATGCTACGATGGCAAGAGTAAGGTGAATTGAGGCGAACCTTACTACCAGAGAGAAAGTTTTCTCATAGTCTATACCCTCTTGTTAAGTATAGACTTTCGTTACCAAATGTGTTTTATATCTTTCTATGCTACTATATGCAATATACCTCTTGTGAATAAAATCTCATAGTATGTGTGTGTTAATATATAATCACATAATTTTATTTTATAATTTATTTTTTAAGGGAAATTTTAATAATTTATTGGATTAACCCTCATAGCATAAAAAAATATATGTAATTCTTTATTTAATTTATTTTCTTACATTTTTTTGAATTGATGTTTTTTAACAATTATTACTTTATGGTATAATTATAAATTTGGTGTATGAAGTTTTCGTTTTTTTCTATTTTGGTGTCGGTATAAATTTTTTTGCAATCAAGTATTTGAACGGATCAAATGTATATCAATGTGGTGTCTTATTCAATTTTATACTTGTCTGAATACTAACTAAGCATTATGAACCCCACTTTCTCACCAAAATATTTGTCATGTCATATTAGTACAAAAAGAATAAAGAAAAAGGACCAAAATGACGTTTTATCTATATAAATATTTAGATATTAAAAAGCTAACGAATATAATTAAATATTTAACTCCATTATTCCTTTTTCCTTTAAAACAATCTCTTACTTTTCAACTAGATTAATTAGGACTTAACCGTTTCAATAAAAGGGTCAAATTAGTCTTCGAACTTAGTACCCAAGGACAAATCAGGACAAAATCACATTTTTTGTTATCAAAGTCCTCATACTTGACAATTTTTGTCAAATTAGTTCTTGGTCAAACTTTGGACAATGCGTGTGCTATAAAATCAGACGAAATAACGTTAATTTCATAAATCTCGTTTATCATAACTTTCTTTGGAATTCAATTTTTAATACTAAATAAAGATGTGTATAATGATCAACAAAATATCATTAATTTCATTAATTAAAACATTCAATCATTACACAATATCGAAAAATAACTTTCACTCATACCCCTAAAACTTAAATTTAATTGATTACTATTAACCTGTAGGCTAAAAAAATAATTTTTAAATTTTTTATTTAATTGATTAATTTTTTTTTGAAACTGTTTTTTTCAATCCTGCTTTTTGAAAAAGCATCTATTCACTTGTTTTTTTCAAAAGTACTTTTCAAAACTGAAAAATAAAATTTAGAAAATCTGAAAAATAAAATTTAGAAAATCATTTTTCCGAAAAGTTATACCAAACGGGACTTATGAAATTAACGCAATTTCATTTGATTTTATAACACACATATTGCTCAAAATTTGACCAAGGACTAATTTGACAAAAATTGCCAAGTATGAAGATTTTGATGACAAAAAAAATGATTTTGTCCTAATTTGTCCCCGGGTGCCAAATTCAAAGACTAATTTGACCCTTTTACCTAACCGTTTCTTTCACATTCCACCATTCACTTTTCAACTCAGCCCACGTTTGGCTGATAAGAAAATTTAAAACATGGGGAAAAAAAAAGTTGAGAGAAAAAGAGAACCAATTCTAATACTTTACTTTCATTGTCAGTAGAAAATCAAAAGAATTCCAAAAAATACAAAAAAAAAAAAAAAAAAAAAAAAAATTCAGACCCAGGGATGGAACTAAAGAATTAAACTCAATAACAAGAATTAAACTCAATAACAATTATTACAAGAAAATATTCAAAAAAAAATTTAGTTTTTTTTTTCTCATTTTCTGGGTAGCCAAACAAGCAAAAACTTGAAACAAGAGTTTCAAGCCATACAATTGGACCAGAAACAGAACTTCAAACAACAAACTAAAGATAAATCCCAATCATTCTAAACAAAAACAAACAAGAATAAGAAGATTTCCTCTTCACTGAATAAAAGCTCTGAAAAAACCAAAATCCAAAGCAATGATTTTGATTTCTTCTTCTTAGAAGTGTAGCACCCAAAACCCAACAGCCTTTGATCTACCTCCAATCCAAAAATCCAGCAACTCCTTCTTTTTGGAACAGCAAACCGACTGACACACGGTGAATGACAAGATTCTTCCATGAATGGTGAACGGCAACAAATCCATAGAAAATGATGAACTGTGAGAGAGAGAAGAGAAGAGAAACAGGGAAATGGAAAAAAAATAGATTAAACCTACTTGGGCTACAAAGGATGACGGCGCGGCGAGCAAATCGACATCCAAATCGTCTGCGAGTAGTAGAGGCGGCAATGCATAGAGGAAACGCAAAAGAAGAGATAGAAGGAAGAAAGAAAAAGTGAAAAGATTAATAAATTATAAGATCAGTTTGAAGAATTTTTAGATAGACAGAGATTGAGTTTTTAGAGAGAGGTGGTTTGAAGAATTCGATCCATAGGGACAAAGCTTTTTCAATGTCATAGGCCATCTAGGCATGGTGACGGTGATGAAGATGATGTTGGTTATTGGTTCATTGATTTTATTTTAGGGATTTACAACAAAGAAGAAGAAAAAGAATAAAGGATAGGATGAGAGAAGTTGAGGGAGAGATAAGGGTAATTTGGTCTTTTAATTTGAGTTGTTAGTGGAAAACTGAGTTAGCATGTTTTTTTTTTATGAGATATCAGACTCCACATAGCTAAGTTAGCACTCAGGCAACATCCAAATTGGAGCAAAACACCACATTGATATGGTTTTGCTCCGTTCAAGCACTTGATTGCAAAAAGATTTAGTCCAGACACTAAAATAGAAAATTTCAAAAAATTTAGATACCAAATTTATAATTATCCTTTACTTTATTGTTAAGAAATATATGGTTATTTTATTTTATTGTTTATTAAGGGTAAAATAGTCTTTTTCAATTTCCTTGATTTAGCCTATATATAGTCCATTTATATTTAGGTTAAATTATTCTTTTTTGTATTCATTCTTTATTATGCATTATCAATGAAATCATAACCTCTTCTTTTCTTATTTCGTATTTCTCTTTTATCTCTTTGAATTGTTTAACATAGTATCAGAGCTGAATTTCATAGGACAAGGTTTAATCTCAAACACAGCTTTTGCGGTTTAAAAATTTTTTTGACGATTTTTTTTTTTGGAGTTCTGGTTGTTTTGGAGTGGCGATTTCATTTTCTGGTTGTATTGCATTCTTGGAGTGACGATTTCTGTTTGGTTTTGGAGTGATAGTATTCAATCTGGTTGTCCAGTATTTCATTTTCGCTTCAGTCTACAATCTGGTATTTCGTTTTCTTGTCTTTTGCATTCCGGTTGTTTTCTTTGTTGATTTTGATTATGGATACTGAACGAGATGATTTGCTTCAGTTTATGAGTGTGAGGTTGGATGGAAAGAATTATTCGTATTAGACTTATGTGATGAGAAATTTTCTGAAGGGTAAAAAATTGTGGGGATATGTTAGTGGAACTTTTGTGATACCTAAGAATACTACTACTAAGGGTTATGCTGCTTTGATAGATGCTTGGAAAGCAAACAATGCAAAAATTATTACTTGGATTAACAATTATGTTGAGCATTCCATAGGTACACAGTTGGCAAAGTAGGAGACATCAAAAGATGTTTGGGATCATCTGCAAAGGTTGTTCGCTCAATCAAATTTTGCAAAGCAGTATCAACTGGAGAATGACATACGAGCTCTTCAGCAGAGGAATATGAGTATTCAGGAGTTTTATTCTGCTATGACAGATCTTTGGAATCAATTGGCTCAGACAGAATTGATAAAATTAAAGGTATGTGGTGCCTATATTATTCGTAGATGTCACGACCCAAATTCTGAATCGCGATGGTCCTAGGGCATGGGTAGCCATAAGAGCACCAATCACCCGTAGAACCCATAAGCACTAACTATCACATGCAAATTTGGCAGCATAATAGCTGTAACTATACCTTATCCATTACACAATATGCCCAAGAATCAACCTGCATAAAACATACACTCCCAATACAATCATAACCTCACTTCATTCAATTAATTTCCCCAAACTTCCATGCTCAATATTTCAATCAACTCATACTCATAAGCAATTTAATGTCTTGATTGATAAATAAACATAATTTCATACTTATCACTTTCGCCAATTACATTTCAATACAATTTAAATTAATATATTTATACAATCCAATACTATATACTTCTTTGACACTCATGGAGCTCTATTGCTATCTTAATTCTTGACTTCCTCAACTCAAAGAAAATTCACTGCTTCTTATAATTTCCTGCAAACACTGGTGAGTAGATGGGGGTGGGCTTTGGGAAAAGCTCAGTGAATAAATAATATACAATATGTACACGGAAAAAATGCAATCATGAAATGATATTTTTTCTAAACAAAAAAACTTGTATGTCAATTAGCTTCTAATAATATTGAATGTCAATAGCATTTTTAAACTTGAAAATAAATTAACATTTTTAAACTTGTAAGCTTGATAACGTAATAACATGATAACTTGTAAATCAAATAACGTAAAATAAATTTGTTTATCAAACAACATTACCAAACTTGTATTTCAAATAACATTTCTACAATTTGCCATTGTTCACAAATGAAACAGAAATCAACTTGTAACATGAAAACTTGTAAACTTGATAACTTGAGCTTGTACTTGTATCATGAAACGCAAGACTGATCAAGTTCTTGCGCCCTAGGGCACTTGGCCCTCATAGGTGAAACCTTGACAAATTTAGCCCTGTTAAGTAAGCTACCATCTGCACACAGTCTGATGGAACTCCCATTAGTGTAGGATTTCTGTTCATTGTTCACATTCTCATTTCATGAAAATAAATAAATAACAAGTAATACTTCTATTCTTGCAAACTCATAACATGAAACTTAATAATTCATTCAACTGGTAAATAATAAAATAAAGAAATTCTACAATCTTATAAATTTATAAATATGGAAACGTGATACTACAATTAACTTATAAATTTATGTAAATCATGAAATCATGAAACTTGAATATTTTGAACATGAATATTATGAAATCATGGAACTTGAGAACCATAGACATGAAAATTGTGGAGACATGAAACTTAATTATCTTGAACATGAAAATCATGAAAACATGGAATTTAAATATATTAAATATTAGAGTCAAGAAACTTGAAATATCAAACTTGTAAAATATTAACATATGAAACATATAAAATTTTAAGTAATAACATGGAAATCATGTAATCATGAACTTTGAAAATTTATTCTTAAAGTTCATGGAGCATGAAATATTTTACTTGAAATTCATAAAACATATAAAGCTTATAGATTTTTAATAAATAATAACATGGAAATCATGAAAACATAAAACCTAAAATTTTGTTCTTGAAATTTTTGAAAACTTATTCTTGAAATTTATGAAACATATAATTATGAAAGTATGGAACTTGAAATCTTGTAATGAAATATAACATGGAAAAACAAATCTATAATGATGGCATAATGCATATTATCTACTCACCTCGTTGTCTTATCTCCTAATATTTAGCTTAAACCAAATGGACAAAATGAAAATTCATTCTCTTGATCCCGTCCTTCTTCGAATTATTCTTGGTTTCTACAATCAATAATTATACATCCAAATCACACTTTTCACATTGGTATCCAATATCCAAATAAACTAATATTAAACTAATTCTCTAATCACTAACTCTTACTACTTAACTTAATTCTTAGTTTAGTATAACTTCATTAACAACTAATCAATTTCTACCTAATTAAATATACTTTAAATATACCAATTTCACTTTATCACTTTAATCTCAT
>CATKHJ010109616.1:0-13079 GCA_949750685.1 Vernicia montana | reverse complement strand
CTATGATCATATAGCATGAAATGATATGCCATATATGAGGATAATGCATGCTTCATTGTGCTTTCAAATGTCATTTTACATGCCAAATATTACTCAAAAAGTGATATTAAAGCAGATTAATCTCCTAAAATAGATTCTGATTGAATCTATTATTTTTACGGGGGAGTAAGAGTCTCTCAGAGTGCACAAAATCACTTTTACATGCAAATCATTGTGCATGATTTAATTGTAATTCATTACTTAGCAAGCTCTGTTAGCAATAAATGCTAATAAATTACTATTTAGTAAGCAGAAAATAATTAAAGTCTACTTAGACTTTGCATGAATTCATGGTACAAATATGAATATTTTTCTACAAATATTGCCATATAGCCGGAATGAGCATCTTGCATGAATTTGTGATTCATAAATTACACATATGATATTTTATCTGTAAATATGCTTGTATAATCCATGTTTGTGACAGGAAAGATTACAGAATTTGTCATCCGACACGAACAACAGTGTTTGACTTGGAATAAAAGCATCAAGCATAACAATGCTCAACTTAGCAAAAAAAAAAATATATATATCAACAAAGAAGCCGTTGGGATAGACTCAAAAAAGGAAAGTAGAGACAACATGTCAATTATGACAAATACTCCAGGTTAAATCTCAACAGGCGAAGCTCTCCACAATAGAGGAGAAAAGTCCTGGTGAATCCAGGCAAAAGTCCTAGCAAATCACTAGGCAAAAGACCTGGTGAGTCCAGGCGAACGTCCTAGCTAATCGCTAGGCGAAAGTCCTAGCAAATCACTAGGCAAAAGTCCTGGTGAATCTAGGCAAAAGTTCTAGCAAATCACTAGGCAAAAGACCTAGTGAATCCAGGCAAAAGTCCTAGAAAATCGCTAGGCAAAAGTCCTAGCAAATCATTAGGCAAAAGTCCTAGTGAATCCAGGCAAAAGTCCTAGCAAATCACTAGGCAAAAGTTCTGGTGAATCCAGGAAAAAGTCCTAGCAAATCGCCAGGCAAAAGTCCTAGCAAATCACTAAGCAAAAGTTCTGGTGAATCCAGGCAAAAGTCCTAGCAAATCACTAGGCAAAAGACCTGGTGAATCCAGGCAAAAGTCCTAGCAAATCGTTAGGCAAAAGTTTTGGTGAATCCAGGCAAAAGTCCTAGCAAATCGCTAGGCAAAAGTTCAAGTGAATCCAGGCAAAAGTTCTAGCAAATCGCCAGGCAAAAGTCCTAGTAAATCACTAGGCAAAAGTTCTGGTGAATCTAGGCAAAAGTCCTAGCAAATCACTAGGCAAAAGACCTGGTGAATCCAGGCGAAAGTCCTAGCAAATCGCTAGGCAAAAGTCCTGGTGAATCAAAGTGAAAGATCTAGTAAATCGCTAGGCATATTATTAGTATCCTAAGTCCTCATCTGGCGAGGCAGATACGAGAAGACCTCCAGGTGAGTTGGATTTCCAAAGACCTAGTGATCGCTAGGCATATTATTATTATCTTAAGTCCTCATCTGGCGAGGCAAATACGAGAATACCTCTAAGGAGGTGAACTTCTAAAGTCCTCGAGAAGTCGAGGAAAATTATTATATAAGTCCTCATTCAGCGAGGCAGATTATAAAAGACCTCCAGAGGAGGCGATTTCTAAAGTCCTCAAGAAGTCCAGGTAGAGAAGACCTCTAAGGAGGTGAACTTCTAAAGTCCTCGAGAAGTCGAGGCAAATTATTATATAAGTCCTCATTCAGCGAGGTAGATTATAGAAGACCTCCAAAGGAGGCGATTTCTAAAGTCCTCGAGAAGTCGAGGCAGAGAAGACCTCTAAGGAGGTGGATTTCTAAAGTCCTCGAGAAGTCGAGGCAGAGAAGACCTTTAAGGAGGTGGATTTCTAAAGTCCTCAAGAAGTCGAGGCAGAGAAGACCTCTAAGGAGGTGGATTTCTAAAAGTCTTCAAGAAGTCGAGGTAGATATACGAAGACCTCTAAGGAGGCATGATTTCTCTAAAAATCCTCGAGAGACGAGGTATATTATTATATAAGACCTAGAAAAGTCGAGGCAAATTATTATCTAAGTCCTCCATCAATGAGGCAAGTTTTCTTGAAGTCCTTTATTGATGAGGCTGGATTTCTTTAAAGTCCTCGAGAAGTCGAGACACATAAGTTCTCGGTCAGCGAGGCAAATTGTCTATAAAGTCCTCGACAATCGAGGCAAATCATTATATTAAGTCCTCCTGGTGAGTCGGATTTCTCAGTCTTCGACAGTCAAGGCAAATTATCATATAAGTCCTCGTTCAACGAGACAAATTATATAAAGACCTCGATGAGCGATGCTGGTTTTCTCTAAGTCCTCGGTCAGAGAGGCAAGTTATCATATGAAGACTTCGATAAGTGAGGTGGATTTCTAAAGTCCTCGGTCAGCGAGGCAGATTATCTGAAGAGAATTTACGAAAACCTCGATGGATGGGGAAAATTATTTAAGTCCTCGATCAACGAGGTATACTATCCGAATAACTCTATCAAGTAAATAAGGGCTTCGTCAATTGTTTAAAGCCTAGTCAGCGAAGCCTATCAGGCGAAGACCTCTGATGACGAAGTCTATCAAGCGAAGACATCGGATAGCGAAGCTCCAAAGTCTCCAGGGAAGGTCTAAGGTCCTCGATCAACGAGGTATGTGATATTATCCTTATTTGAGCCTTCGACTAACGAAGCATTTCATCTAAAGACCTGCCTTTGGCTGACGAAGCAGTCTGTCCACAGACCTCTCAGTTAGGCATGTCATTTACTAAGACCTTCCTCAAGAAGGTATATTATATGAAGAATGGGAGACTTGAAGACTTGAAGTTATATGAAATCTATAAGTCCACATATCGTGGCATCAAAGACCATAAGACCACATTATGATGTGGCAATCATACAGTTTGCATCTCTGTTCATAACATCGAGATGCCTTCAGACCGAGCTCCTAAGCTCGCCTCATCAGGCACACAGCTGCCTTCAGACCGAGCTTCTAAGCTCGCCTCATCAGGCACACAGCTGCCTTCAGACCGAGCTCCTAAGCTCGCCTCATCAGGCACACAGCTGCCTTCAGACCGAGCTCCTAAGCTCGCCTCATCAGGCACACAGTTGCCTCCAGATCGAGCTTTTCAGCTCACCATCTTCATTCAATCATCCAGCAGTCTTCATATCAAAGCTACCAGATGCAGTCAAATTGACAATTTCATCCACAATTCATATGAATCACAAGCAATGAACTACTCCCTTAGCATTCTCTTCGATACACTCGATCAGACTAGGGAGTGGAGGGCCTCTGATAAGGGACAAAAATGACCTCAAATAGGCATAGGACACGCGTCCATGGGGGTCTCTGCCCTTCCCTGTAAAAGGTAATGAAAAGGTAAAGAGAAAGGATCCGAACTCATAATTCTCTCTCTCTAAAACTCTCTCACTGACTTGGGCATCGGAGACTCCCATATGGGTCAACCCCCGAGAGCCATTGATCTTATTTTTCTCTGTTTACAGATCCTATCTCCTAGCCGAACCCTCTATCAACAGTACCGGATAATTTTAGGATTCATATAATTAATACAAAAATTATATATGCTACACCCAATCACAATAAAATAAATCAAGAAATGTCAAGATATGTATCATGACTCTTTAAGAAGAGTAATATATTTAGTTCCGTGTATGGAAATGCTATCATTTAGCACTAATTTCAGCTAGATAACTTTGATTTATGATACTTACTTCGAACGTTGGACAAGAATAATCCCAACATGAATTTTTTGCCTAAAAATCAAATATGCATTACTGCTTGACTAAGTGTCCATTTCACATTAGATAGCTTTTTGATAAAAGGTGTTTGGAAAATTTAGAGTTTAGTAAATTATGATTTTGAAAAAATTATATATATTTTTAATTTTTTTTAAATCATAATTTACTAAAATCAATTAAAAAAAACAGAAAATTAAAATGTAATTTTAAAAATCAGATTTAAACTAAATGTTAAACAAACTCTAATTTGTATTTACTCTGAATGATTTAGGTATAAATAACACTTTTCCATCTACATAAACAAAAACTAGAAGTTAAATCTTTTGTAAAAAAAAAAACTTTTTTCTAACTTCTATCTAAATTTTTTGTTTTTATTCTTAGAGATTAATCTAGAGTTACCTTCCAGTGGTTTCGGCCATCGGGAGGATTTTTCCTTTTCTTTTAAGTTTTTCTTTTTTTTAATCCAAGTTTTTCAATAATTTGGCTAAGATCCTAGGATCCTTTGTGTCTACCCTCTCTTTGGAATTTGATATTATGGTCTTTTTGTCTCCGATCAATTTCGATCGCCGTTCATCTGACAGGGAAGTATAAATAACTCTTTTCCTTCTACATAAACAAAAACTAAGAGCTAATCTTTTGCAAAAAAAAAAAAATTTCTCTAACTTCTTTCTAAACTTTCTGTTTCTATTCTTAGAGATTAATCTAGGGTTACCTTCCAGTGGGTTTTCTCTTTTCTTTTAAGCTTTTCTTTTTCTTTGTCTAGTTTTTTCAATAATTTGGCTAAAATCCTAGGATCCTTTGTGTCTCCCCTCTCTATGGGGTTTGATATTTTGGTCTTTTTGTCTCCAATCAATTTCGATCGTCATTCATCTAACAAGGAGAAACTCGGTTTTTTTTTGCTAAACCTCTATTCATATATTTTGTGGCTGGAGATCTACTCAACTGGAGTTAGAGCTATATGTATTGTTCGTTTGTTAAGCTCTTCTGCCATGAGAAGGAGCCTCCTCTGTTTTTGGTTTGGATGGCAGATCTAGTTGAGGATTATGGATTCAAGTAGATCTTGCCCGTTTTGCAGAGTAGTAGATCTGAGGTGGGTCTCGTTTTGACTTCAACGGTGCAAAATCTATAGATTCAGAAATCAATTTCTTCATTCCTCGGTCTCAGGTCGGGCCAGAAGAGATTGATGAACAGGAGAAAACAAAGCAGAGAGTTAATAAAAATCTATTAATTTCTGAAGACCATTGGACCTTGTTCTTCTTGAGCTTTAAGTTCTTTGTCAAAAATCTCATATTGGACATTTTAGTGTTGGACTCTAGGTCCAAATCTGGTTTCCCTAATTTAGCCTTCAAGAAATTTATAAAGTTTGTTTGTACTGTTTTAATCTTTGTGCTCATTCAATGAATTCTACTTTTGGCAAAAAACAAAAAACAAAACAAAACAAAACTAAGAGTTAATTTGGCAGCATGTTTTAATTGAAGTTTGAACGCTTAGACTCTCAACCCGCCACTAATTGTACCGCCTCCTTACCTCCAAACAGACAAATGATAATAAACTATATTGGCCTTGTGACTTGTGAGGTGCTGAGGGCGATAAGGATCATGGCGGTAGAATTAAGGCGGTACTCTAATATTTATAGGTGAGATCATAGGTCATAATAGATAATAATAATAACTTTAATGTTTATGATTTGAGTTAAAAAAAAAAAATCATATTTGAATTGTTTTTTCAAAATCAATTTTAATTCTCAAATCTATTAACTGAATGGGGTGTGCAAAAACTAAATCTAACCGATTTTCCGAATCAAATTAAATCAAAATCATATATATAGTTCGGTTATTAGATAGTCGGTTAGGAGATTCGGTTTGAAATTTTAAAGAAATTTAATTTTTGGTTAGGTTTCAAAGGTTTGAAAATGGAATCCACCGAAAAACCAAAATTATATATTTAAATATATTTTTAATACTTTTAATATTATTTTTATTTTATAATAACGTTGATTTCAATCTTAAAGACAGAGATCAAGTCATTATTATATATTTTATTTTTATTTTTATATATTATTTTATATATAAAAATCAAAATCGAATTAAAAAATCGATTTTCGACATAATCAAATCGAACCAAACTAAAAGTTTAAAATTCAATTTAGAGGGCTTATTTTGTTCGATTCGATTTGAAATTTTTAGGAATTTCAATTTTTTAATTTTTTAAACCGAACCGAACCGAATTGACCGATGCACACTCTCATGCAAGGTTTTAAATACGTTTCGTCTAAATTTTTAAGGGGTCTGATACATTATTTAGGCGTTACACATATATTAATGGGAATTAGTTTTGAATCGGTACTGAATCACCCGATACACATTGATACGACCGTTATTTAGCGTTACGGGCGTGACGTATTAATACAAAATAATAATTATTATTATATTTTTTAATTTTTTTAATATAAATTATGAATATATTATTCAAAAAAACTATTATTTTATATTTTTCATATATATATTTTTTATATTTTATTGGTATATTGTTCTTTACATTATTTATATAAGAATTTTTTTTTTAATGTATTTAGAACATTATTAATGTCTTTTCATCTGTAGTAAATAACTAAAATACAAATGAATTCAATAATAGGCAAAACAATCAAGTTCCTCCATCATACTCTTTTTTGTGGTGATTAGACAATCTTGTAGTCTATTTTTTTTTTTTTTTCATATTGTCTTATTTGCTTATAATAGGGAGAGTTTTTTTTATCATCTTATTCATCTTATCCATCATACTCTTTTTGGTGGTGATTAGACAATCTTGTAGTCTATTTTTTTTTTTTTTTTTTTCATATTGTCTTATTTGCTTATAATAGGGAGAGTTTTTTTTATCATCTTATTCATCTTAAATAACGTGATTTTCTTCCTTATAAATTAATAAAATAAGATTGATTTATAAAAAAAAATTGAAATTTTTAAGTGAAGACAATATTATATTAGAAATTTATATAACTTAATTATTATTATTTTGTATTATTCATAAATATGTTATATAATTTGAGTTTTTATAGTATATAGTATGTTTATTTAAGTGTTTATTAATTTAATATATTACATTTTGGATGTTATATTCTATTTTTTTTTTGTTGATTTTGATTAGTTTACTAATCATTTTTTAAAATTCACTATAGCGAGATTCAGTTCGATTTACTGATACTCCGTTATTTAAAACCCTGCCCTCATGAATCAAGTGCCGCAATTATGGGAACTAATTGTAGAAGAAAATGCTATTTATTTATCTCAAATAGAACTAATTGTTGAGGAAAATACTATTTATTTATCTCAAATCTTTATTTTTCAACTGTTTTGAAATTATTTTATTAATCATATTTCCTTTTAAAAAAAATATCATCTCAAAAGGATTTGTTATATAATTAAGTTCACTAAAATTAATAATGTAATGTTAGTGTAAACGAACAATTAAATTGATAAAAATAAAAAAATTACTTGAATTATGGGACACTATTTTTAGATTGAAGTTGATGAACTACAGTCTTCAATCAATGACAAAAAAAAAAAAAAAAAAAATCCATATTTCCATTTATATAAATTGTGAAAATTAAAGATAAAAAATGGAATTCTGACTTGTTAACACACACAACTATAGAGAAATTTATTGTTGTACATAATAACAATGTATAAAAACATAAATCAGTTAAAGATTATTAGCTAGTTCTACATAATATATATATTCAACTAATTTCAAACCTACACAATGGACAAGCTCTACTCTTTTCTAGCCAATTAATAATGCATCTTCTATGATAAAAATGTGAACAAGGCATTCTTGTTGCCTCTAATCCGATCAAAATCTCCTCTAAACAAATCACACAACACTGTTTCATCGAATCTTTTTCAATTTTTATTATGTCCAAAGCCTCTATTGAATTTTTAGTCGGACTATCACTTTCACTGTTATCATCACCATTATTCATCGGAGGAACATCAATGTCGACCCTCATATGCAAAACTTTTCGACCCATGTAACGTTTATTGCTAGCCATTTGACGAGCAAAGGCTAAGATCCTATCGACCATGAATGGCTGAATTGGGATGTCCATGTCTAGAAGGATTTGATTTATGGTTGATATAGATGTTTCTTGATCTTGCAATAACCTTAGGCGTTCAATCAAGAACTTGTGTTGGATCATGTCACAGTCTTGATCATAAAGCTCTGATTCATCTTCCTCCATTGGTTGATGATCTTCTTGATTATGCATGAATGTGGCAAATACTTCTATGGAGAACATTTGGCAAGAAAATGAATCATCTTCTGCTTCAATTTTGTCTAGTGGACTCACATGGCAACAAATTTCTTGATCTTCGATTGACATCTCGAAAACAGAATATGCAAAGAACAAGAATCAAGAATTGTTAAAGAAGGAAAGAGATTTTAGGGCACAACTTTTGGGAGAGAGTAATTGGAAATTGGAGGTTTGTAAAATATAAGCGAATTATATTGGTTATGGGTTTTCTTAGTCCTACATCAAGAAGGAAAGCCAAATCTTTATTTTATTTTTTTAATAATAAAATGAAGAAACCCTAATCCGATAAGGAAGCTGAATATTTTATTTACTCCATCAAATTTTTAATTTTATTATTATTATTATTATTATTTTAAAAAGGTTCCTAATGAGAAAAGGACTGTACTTCAAATTACAAATAAGTTGATAACGGTCCTGAATCTTGATATGTAGCAATTCTAATTTTTAGCTTAAAAGTCACTCCTTTACCAAAACTAATTATGAAATATGGTGACCCCTTCCCAAACTAAGTATATATAAATAACAATCAAAACCCACCATTAATGGGAAATATTCTCTTACTTGAACATAGCAATAAACAAAAAAAAAAAAAAAAAAAGGTTCTCTTTTAAAAACTCCTCTTCTTCTTTATTGTTCTGTTTCAAGATGCCCACCAACACAATATATGTATATGAATGTGAGGCATGGCTGGTTCAAGATGAGACCAGGAATGAATGTTTATCTTCAGAAGCAGTATTTGAAATCGAAATACTTTCAGAAATTATACCATTCGATTCAATCCAAGAAGAAGGTCAAGGTAGTATTGTTGCACCCACAATGTTCAAAAAGTTTGAAGTAAACAGAGAGCATCTATTACATGACACAACTTCTTGGTCTACCATGGTGAATATGCTTGCAGCAATGAACATACCCTTGTATGTTCATCCCATAATGATTCAGAAAATTTCAGAATGTGCACAAGAAAGTGTAGGCATGGAGAAAAACAGAGTAATTTCTATGGTTGTGCAGATTAAGACTAGTATAGAATCAAGTGGTAAGTATGCTGCAATTGAAGCATTAGAAAAGGTGAAAGTTGATAATAATAAAGATTTTTTGAAGCAATGTGTAATTTGCTTGGAAGATTTTAAAATTGGGATGGAAGCTACTCTTATGCCTTGTTTGCATTTGTATCATGGAACTTGCATTGCTAATTGGCTAGAGAAGAGTAATCTTTGCCCACTATGTAGGTTTCAGTTACCCAGTTGAGTTAATTAACTTTCAATTTGGTATTTAGTTTCAATTTTCTTTTTAATAGTGATGAATGTAACAATTGAAATTCAAATAATTTCTTTCTTGCTTTCTATCCTGTAATTCTTTGTATTTGATTAATTCCAGTCTTTTTCATCCAGTAACATGATGAAAATTATTCACTAATAACGAATTTTAGCATAAATTTAGTATAATTGGGAATTAAATAAAAATTTTGAGCATTTATCAAGCACCATATATGTTGTTCTAATTAACTGGTTAATTAATTAATCAGCAATATTGTTATTAGGGTACAGATATCCAGTTTGGTGCACTTTGTTATTAGTTCACATCACACCTTTTATGATAACTATTTCCCAACAAATTTTTGGTGTGTATACATTTATTCATTTAAAGCAAGATCCAAATTAATTCACCTAACTTTCAGTTTTTTAATAAAAAATAAAAACATAGGATCTCAGATATGTATATGATGATGCCAAATAAAAATTTAAAAAAAAAAACACAAAAATAAATTAAAAAATATATATATACCAAGTATCTGAAAATATTATTATTGATCAGCTAAACTAAAAAAGGTCATAAGAGCTAATTATTATTAATTAACAAACTAATTTATTAATTCCTGAAGAGGAACTCTACTAATTAATCAGTCAGCTAGCTGTGAATCTATAAACCATAATATGCAAATAAGATTCTCCTGGGTTCACAATCTGAGAAGGAAAATTCTGATGATTAACAGAATCAGGAAATCCTTGAGTCTCCAAGCAAAATCCAGCATATCTCTTGTAAACAAATCCACCTTTACCAGTAGTATCTTTCAACATATTACTGGTATAGAATTGAACTCCAGGTTTGTTAGTCCACAATTCCAATTTTCTTCCTGACACATTTTCTTTGACAAGTGCAACTTTCTTCAAATGCCCAGGTCTCAAATCTTCAAGCACATAGTTAATGTCATATCCATCAGGTAGCTCCTTGAACTTGCTTCCGATTTGACGGAGTGTCAGGAAATCAAAAGGTGTGCCTTTAACAGGAGTAATTTGTCCAGTGGGAATTAGTTCATCATCAACTGGAGTTATTTGAGATCCAAAGAGTTGGATTTTGTGAGATAAAATGTCACCACTGTTATGTCCACCAAGGTTAAAGTATGTATGCAGGGCTAAGTTCACTGGAGTAGCCTTGTTAAGAGGCTTGGCTTCCATTTTCACTGCTATGTTGTTTTTGCCAATTACAAAATATGTCACTGCTACAGAAAGATCACCAGGAAAACCTGTACATAATCCAATGTGTAATTACATAAATTAAATGAGCAAATATATTACACTTATAATTGATTGATCAGGATTTGCATATAAAAGATCAAATTGCAATTGAATATTAATTATATAATATAATTGACCAACAAGTTTAAGAAAAATTCAAATAGAGTATCTATATACCTTGCTCGCCATCAAAGCTGTCATAGGTGAATGTGATGTGACTGTCCTTTCTGTAACTGTAGACTTTCCATACAACTTCACTGAAACCCTGGGCGCCACCTGATAACAAAATTTAAAAATATATATATATTTAGTACTAATATAATATATTTTTTTTAAGTGCATCATAATTTTCTCTTTTTGTGGAAAGATTATAGAATACCATGGAGCACATTTTTGCCATTATTAGGAACTAATTTGTAAGTTGTTCCATTCAAAGTAAATTGAGAGCCTCCAATTCTATTAGCAACACGTCCAACAATCTTTCCAAAATAGGTTTTATCTCCCTGCAAATAAATATATAAACAAACCTTGTAAATGGAAATGGAGAGAAGAAATTTAAAAATTTTATTCATTTTGTTTTTTAAGATAAGGAGATAAAATATTAACCTTATAACTGTCAACTGAATCATACCCAAGAACAATATCTGTTAAATTACCTGAAATAAAAAGTAGGAAATTAAACTCTAGTATATATTGGAAATGTAGGAAAGCAACTAGTTTTATTTATTTTATTTCTATTATATTTGTTTTATAAGTAATGGTAAATACACATCTATTTACATTTAATTTTACTTATTAAAGGTTTAATATGAAAAGAGGAGAGCTACCTAACCAAAATTTTAAAACTTCATTGTCAAATAATAAATCATAATGAGAAAAGCTTTTGTTTTTTCAAGTATTGGGGGACAGGACAGGAGACTCGGACCTGAGTTTCGATAGATGGGCTACCACTATATTATGCTTGCTGAGTACTAATAAGAAAAGCTTCTTATTTCTCTTTAAAAATATTACTAGTAAATAATAATAATAATAATAATAATAATAGAATCAACAAAATAAAGGCAAGAGAGAGATGCAGACCATGTTTATCAGGGACAACAAGAGAAAGCATAGTTGCTCCAAAATTAGTGAAGTTGGCAGATAAACTTCCCTTCTTCAGTTCATACACTCCAACTTCATTGGTTGAAGCTGCTTCACACCCATTGTAATTGGCAAACAACAATCCCACCACCAAAACCAAACCACAAAAACAAGACATCTTTGCCATTTTCTGTATCAAAATCTATCAAACAGATACAATATTTACAACACACTCACAACTTATCTTATATATACATATTCTTGAGGATAAGGACGCGATTAAGCAATTTTTTTATTTTTCAAAAAATTAAAAAAAAAAAAAGAAGAAGAAGAGGATAAAGAGAGATTAGAATCTTAAAAAACCTATGACTATATATTCTGTTGTGATTTTTTTAAATGATAAAATACCAGTCTAAGCCTAAAATGGATATAAAATCTATATCAATAATTTAAAATATCCCACGAAATAAGCTCACCCTAACCGAGTCACTAGCTAAAACGAAAAGGTCAATTGACATTTGCAAAAATATAAATATAAATTAAATTTAAAAGATTAATTAATGATTTTTTTTTTTTAAATTGCTTAAGTTTATTTCTGAAGTTATAAGAAGTTAATTTTATATATTTCACAGTGGAATGTTCATAGTTTGATTTGCTCCATTTTTGATAAGCATGACAAATCAAAACTATCTGAATCAAATCAAGCTGGAATTTTTGAATTTCAATCTGACTTGCCTATTTAGGTTTATATATATATATATATATTTTACCAAATATGGGCAATATATATAATATAATAATTAACATACAAAAATTGATAATTGATTCTATATATATATATATATATATATATAAACTATGAAGGATATCTTTGACCAACTTATGCGTCAATTAAAACTAAGTTCTTTTTCCAAGCGAATCCAAGAGCATACTCCATACTCAGCCAATTAGTCTATGCATTCAAAAATTACCTCTTAAATATTAACTCCAAGAATTGAATCCTGCCATAAGAAGACTTACAAATCGATCATGCTTTACACATTGAAGATGTAACTGCCAAACAAACCCTTAAATTAAGGCCTTTTTTTTTAGGATTTTTTACACATACATAAAAAAATGAGAAAATATTATAAAAATACTCTAAAAAAAAAACTTAAAAAAATGTCTATTCAGTTGCTTTTTATTACAAAAATACTCCCATTGACTTTTATATTATATATGTGATGGTGAGTTTTCTTAGAATGAATTTTTTTTGAAATGATAATCTAATAATATATATATTTTTTTTAAATTTCAACAATTCTAAATTTCTTCTTAATATTATTATAAAATTAATTAGGTAGAGAATTTCCAAATTAACTAATATATAGAAACTAAATTAACTAATATATAGAAATTTTAAATTTAACAAATTACCTAAA
>CATKHJ010109600.1:0-16584 GCA_949750685.1 Vernicia montana | reverse complement strand
ACATGTTCCTAGGAATACTATTTTAAGTACATTGATAATTGCTTAAGAAACAAAATATATTTCAATATCAGATAAAGGCAAAACAATAAAAGCTTAAACTGGCTGGCAATTTCAATTGGAGATCCTCATATTAGGTGAAATGTTCAATAAAATATGAAGGTGATAGGTTTTTGATTATTTGTTTTGGCTATTACTTCTTCAAGAAAATTGGGCTGTAGACTATTATATGATGATCTTCCATGTATTAATTATAGTAATTAATATAAACTGCTACTGAAAACATTACTTTAATAAACTTTGAAGACAATACAACTCTTATTTTTATCCCACATCGAAACTGAGCAAAAACTTCCAAGCTGAGGATAGTAATAGAAGGGAGAATGAGACTCAAAGAAAATTATACCTTTCTCGGCCTTTTGGCTAAGATCAAGTGTAGTATCTGTTCTTATCAGTTTAATATCTTAAGTAGCTAGTACTAATTATTTTAATATATGTGGTGTTGGTGCTTAATATTATTTCATTTTAATTGATTACTCTTAACACTCTTTTCAAATGACAATTGAAAATAGACATCCAATTATCACTTGGACTAGACACTGGGCCGGCTGAGACTAGACATCCAACATGAAAAATTAGGAAACAAATTTAACACTCCCCTAAAATACAGCTGCAACACCGGATCGGGCTGTTGAGATTAGGCATCTAGATAGGAAACCAAAAAAATCAAGAAACTGGATCAAACCTATTATGATACCATATTAATTTTTATAAATGGGGGAGGAAGACAAAGATAAGAGAGTGTTAAGAATACAAATACACACAACACATATTGATATATTAAGCACTATCATAATTATAATGACAAAAACTAGCCATTTAGATGATAAATCATCACTATATGTTAACCACTTAAATTATTTCATTCCTAAATTAATGTGAGATTACTCATAACATAGTCAAAGCCAATATAATATAGTGTGTTCTAAAAAGTGCACGGGTAGAGTAGGTTTGTGATAATATTGTGAGAAGTGATTTTGTGAAAGTGTTATATTTATTTCTTGTGTGAAGCTATTTTTTATAATAATTGGTATCAGAGCCATTAGTTCGAAATGTCAAAGATCGTGGGGATGATGGGATCAAACTTCGAGGTGGAAATTTTCAATGGGAAAAATAATTTTAGTTTATGGCAGAGTACTGTGAAGAATATCCTTATACAACAATAATTAATTAAAGCTTTGAAAGATGAGCAGTCGTCAACAATAAAGATGGAGAATGAGAAAATTTACAACAAAAGGCTGTACATAGGGCTAAGCTTAGTTCGGTTCGGTTCAAATATCTGAAAAGAATTGAACTGTATCAAAATGAAAATTTGGTTCTTAAAAAAATTTGAGAACCGGTATTGAACCAAAATTATTATTATTATGTAGTTAATTGATATTTTATATAGATCAATTAATTGATTTATATTTAATTCATATTATTATTATTAATTGATATTATATATATAATTGATATTATATTAATATTTGATTCAGATATGGGCTAAGAATCAGTACCGTACCAAATTAAAATTTTCGATACGATTTTCGCTCTGAGTTTCAAAATATTTACAGGACAATACTAAATCGGTTAGATATTTTGGTCTGGTCCGATATTCCCGAGTACCGTACTCAGCTCTAGCTGTAAGTACAATTCCTTTAGCCTTAGCTTCTAATGTAAAGTACGATGTGTTAAACGAGACTTCACCAATAAATTTATGGAAGAAATTGGAGGATCTTTATATGTCAAAGTCGCTCATCAACTAACTATATTTGAAGAAAGAATTGTATGGGTTAAAGATGAATGAAAGTACTAGTATTTGAGACCACCTTAGCACCTTTAAAAGGTTAATCACTAAGTTGGCTAGTTTGGGTGTAAACATTAATGAAGATGAGCTAATCATTCTTTTGGCCTCTTTTCCATCGTCTTATGAAAGTTTAGTGACGATAATGACAGTTGGAAAGAAGTCAATGGCGGTGGAGGAAGTTACTGCTGTAATTTTGGAGCACGAGAAATTGAAGGAGCCAAAAAGCAACAATGATGTGGTGAAGCTTTTATGGTGAGTTCTAATTGTGGTTGAAGTAATACAAGAGGAGATATAGAGGAAATAGTATATCAAACTCAAGTTCGAGATCATGAGTAGACTATGCTGATAATGAATGTTATTACTGTTATGAGAAAGGGCACATCAAATACCATTGTAGGAAGATGAAAGAAGATTTTGCAGAATTCAATCAATTCAAGAAGAGTCAAGGTAAGTCCCCAAATATTGTAGTTGAAGAGAATGGTTTTGCAAATTTTGGAATTGGAGATGGTGACATTTTCGAGACTGATGTGCTTATTGTTGATGTGGTTGATAAAAAGAAAAATGCAAAGAATCCATTATGTGATGAGTGAGTGATGGATTCTGCTTGCCCTTTTCATATTTAGTTGAAAAAGGAGTGATTTGATAAAATTGAAAAATGTCAAGATCAAAAAGATGAATGTGTCAAGCTAGCCAATGATGAAAATATGAAGGTTGAAGGTATTAGCCAAGTGAAAATTAAAATGCATGATGGCAAGGTGAGGACTTTTGGTAATGTGAGATAGGTCTCAAGTTTAAAGTCTCGTTTGACATGATAAATTTTAAATCCATGGATTTGGTTAAAATCTATAAATTTTAATAAAATCCATGGAATAAAAAACTCACACCCCATGTGAGTTTTCAAATCATTCATTTTTGAAGGTTCTGGAGCATGATGGATTTTAACAAATCCATATAATGTAACTCAATTTTTCAAATTAAACAAATGACTAAACTACGATCCATGGATTTTGCGAAATTCATCACTGAAATCTTTCAAAACAAACGAGACCTAAGAGGAATTTAATTTCCTTGGATAAGTTGAATTCTTTTGGGATAAGGATGTTCTCTATGAAGTGGAGTCATGAGAGTTAGCTAATGTGCTCTTGTGATTATAAAGGGTGTCAAACTTGGTAGAAAAAATCTTTATAAATTGATGGGAAGTCCAATTGTTGGTGGTGTAACTAACAATGAATTGAAGAATAAAAATACATTTGTGGTAGCATTTACAAAAATTGTACATTCCGAAGATTGAATTAAAATATATTTCTTTTATGGAATGGAGGTAGAGATTTGTTAGATCCATCCTATAATAAAATATACTTAGCTATGAAGTAAAATTACTTAGCTAAGACGATGTACTTAAAACTATGAAGAAAAAATATATATAATTAAATAATTAAAGGAGGTGGTGAAGTCGGTTTGTAATTCTCAAGAATTGCATACCGACATATGTAGCTACAAAAGGAGTTGATACTCCTTGAATGATAGAATGGCCATTGGTTGGAGATTGAAGAGCAAAAGAAGCAGGGCTTAGTCAAAGCCAATATAATGTAGTTGAGATTGGTGTGCCATAAATAAGCATGGGTAGAGTTAGAGTGAGTTTATGAAAATACTGTGATTTTGCGAGAGTGTTATATATATTTATTTATTGTGTGAAGTTATTTTTCATAACAAGTGCAAAAAAAATAGACACTTTTAAAAAAAAAAAAAAAAAAAAAAGGTTTATCGACTTGATGTGTAGAGTGTAGTTATTCTGTAACTTGAAAATTGGTAACTAACGCATTTTTTGACTTGAGAAATTTAGTAATGCATTTTTCGACTTGAGAATAAATATGAATTCGAGCTATTATGCTTGAATCAAATAGAATAGAACTCTAGTGTAATGACCAATTAAATCTTTGTTGAATAATGAAATTATTATGAAGTCTAAAATTTTGGATCAACATGTACAACTTTTGCCCAAATAGATTTCAAAATCTTCCATTTGGTACGTACATCATGGAATAGAATCTACATTGTAAAACAAAAGTCTTTGTGCAGTTTACCAAGTCGATACTAGATAGTAATACAAATCCTTCAATTTAATTTTTTTTAATTAATATTGTACTTGGACCCCTTAATTAGAATCTACAAATAAATTTCATAAGAATTTCTTAATATATAAATTTTCATACTTAATATTCTATGCACTAATCCATATGATTTTCATTTTAAATAATGAAATTATTATGGAAAATTTGAGAACCACTATATCCTTTTAGAAATAATTTGCAAATATATATGCTAGTTTTGATACAATTCGGAAGTAAAAATTTTACAAAATTAAAAATATCAAATTTCAAATGAATTAGAGATTCAAGCATAGTAGGCTCAATTACTAGTAAAATTGCTTAAATTTAAGTGTTTCACTTGTTTCTTTCTAAAGTTGAAGACACATGATGTATGAATTCTTAAAAAAATGATTAATAATGTAACCCCATAAAATACTGAAATGGCAAGACAAAGTGTTTGATGATGCAGACAATACAAATTCGTCTTAAGAGCATAATTTTATTAAATATATTGCCATAATATAATCAAATTACAAACTTAGGCCAATTTTGATTTATTTGTTATTTTATTCGTATATTTTGCTTAAATATCATACATGAATTTGACTCTATTAGGTGATTAAAATCCCACATCGTTTGGAGGATGATACTCGCAACACAATATGCAAATATATAGCCAGATCATTGTCCGTCAACAAGCTTGTGGAGCCATTCAGTGAGCACTAAGCGAACTATTCTTTCGCCTTTTACTAAAGAATACCGTGTGCTCATTGATCCAAGTGGCATTCATCAATTTTTGGAGGGGGTTAGTCTCTATTAGCCTCCTACAAGTTATAGAATAATTTTGTGTTATTTGGTTTTTCATTTATTTGTGTTATAAAATAAAATTTCATAGGGATATTATTAATATTCCAATACATAAAGTCTATTTTATATACTTTAATGTAATATTATAAAAGAATTTCAGAAACTTCTTATCTTTCTTAGAATTCATTCGCAACTATGTTCAACTTTATTGTAACTTGAAATGTCTAACCAAAATTTATGATATAAAACAATAGGAAGAGTCCTTTTTGATTTGCAAATAAATTTTATACAATTTATTTGTTCCAAACAGATTTTGATTAATCAACTAAAGCAGTAAAATGTTGAAATAGCAAAATACTTTTTGGTGATGGAGATGACACTAATTTGTCTTAATAGCATAATTAAAGTTGATATAATGTCATGGTATGTGCAAGACAATCATAATTAAGTTTCAATCGGGTTAGATTTATTTTTAAAGGGGGCGAGTCTTATTAGAGCTCCATTTTTCCTTCTGCTAGATCCAATACAAATTTGTGATTAATTGGTTATATATTTTGTATTTCAATTTTAGCTATTTCTATTGTAAAATTTTTAGAAATATTTTTGGTATTTTTTTTTAATATTAAGTATTACTATTGTTAAGCTATTAAATTAGATTAATAAATTTTGATTTAATAATTTTATAATCGTTTTCAGAATAGTAAAGTTTTGAATTTGAATTACCACCTTAGCTAATCTATTTATACATTGACGGAGGGAGGGGAGACCAAGGGGGCCCCCCTAACTTCCAAATTTTAAAATTTTTTAATGCAAAATTTTTTAAAATTTGGCTATATATTATATTTGGTCTCCCTTATTTTATATGAAAATTTTTCTTAAATATATAGAAGTTAATTTATTTATATATATCACCTTAATATAAATTATGATATAAAATATTTGGCTCCCCTTACAAAAATTTTCTGGCTCCGTCACTGTATTTATATATATGTTAGAATCCTGAAATTATCAGGACAAATAAACAAAAGAAAAGAATATAAATAAAAATTATCCGGACAAATTCCCTAACTTTTCCAATAACTTTTTAATGTTTTCCATTATCAATTACCTAATTTTTACAATTACCTTTAAATCATTCTCATTTGATGAAAGAGACCTTTTAAATATAGAGCAAAACTACAAAAGACGTTTTTAAATAGGTGGGAGGCTGAGAGCTAGAACGAAAAGTATAATTCATTCAAATTTAATTCAATTGAATTTTATTTCTAATCTAATCCAAATCAAAGTTTCAATATGCACAATATCCCTTTTATAAATTTTCAATTTGAGAATGTGGTAAAATATACTTTTCATAGAATAATCCAGTCCCACATCGCTTGATAGTTCAAACATGTGACTAGAACCTACATATATTAGCTTGGAGCAGTAACGTGAAACGTATAACGGAGCCATGCGGTAGGCACAATGCGAACTATTCTTTCGCCTTTTACTAAAGAATACCGTGTGCTTGCCGCTGAATAGTGGCATACGCCTATTTTTGTAGGGCTGGGCTCATAAGGTTCTAAGCCCGCACCCAAGCTAGTTCAAGGTTTGATTTATTTATTTATGATGAAGGTTTAGATTTTATTTATTTTACTCATAGCTACAAAAATCGCAAAAAAAAAATAAAGTACTCTAATATATAAATATATATTAGATATACTGTTCATCAATTGATATTATGTCCCTTTCTTAAAAACCAGTATATTTGAGAATTATATGGGATGCCAGCTTCAAAAATCAAACTTTGATTATTAACATATATAACAAATTGTTGAGGCCCTTTTTGGTTAAATTTAATGGAGGGGTGCCAGAGACTTTTGGAAATCTCACTCGTTTTTTATTTCTTTAAAAGATTGTAAAAAGAAACAAAGGGATAATAATCCCTTAAAATTCTTGAATTCACTAATTACATCTTCACTAATTGTCACAAAAAAAACTATGTAAATTTGAGTATATTAAATACAATGATTTTGTAATTTAAATTGCAAAGACTGTAATTATAAAAGCCACAGAGGCTTGAAAATTTTTGATAGGAAATAAGAGCTACAGAAGCTTGAAAATTTGCTTGAGCAATTTGATTTTGATTGACGCGTAGTCTGTGAATTTGTTGATGAATTATTCTCCCCATTATTGAAAATTGTTGTTGTTTTTTTAGTGTTGGCAGGTGGTTAGTTTCAACATTTTAACTCCATATTTCCACTAAACACTAACTTCCTTTTCTTTTGCCTTAAGTTGCATTTAACCCCACGTTCCAGGTCAATGAGCTATTTTTACTTTCAACTGTTAGACCCACATTTCAGCCCTTCATATCCTTTTGTTGCCACGTTTGCTTCTAGAAATCTTCTAGAGTCAATCAAGAATTTGGTTCAGTTTTTCAAGAATATGTAGGGTATTATTCTTAATAGAATCCAAATTTTCAACTCATAAACCCAAATTAATTAATTATTATTTGTCTCAATTAATTTGAGCCCACTAATTATGGGTCCAACACAAATATACTTGTCAATTGAATTAATCTTCCAAGGGTCATGGGAAATATATAACAAATCTATACTTGTCAATTGAACTAATACTCAAGGAGTTCGGGGTTATGAAAATTGATATCTATAATTTGAAAGATAATTAAAGTTATCAAAGAGATTTTATGGCTAAAATAAGGATATGATATGAGAGTCAAGCTTAATTTGACATTATTTGTGTTATTAAGGATCAAATATATTAGAGAGATTTTTTCCCTGTAAAATTTCTCTCTTTAAAAATGAAAATAATTTTTATATTGTTAAAAAAAGAAAAAGAAAATCCCAATTTTACAAACATCAATATATATATAATAATGGTATAAAGTTTAGCAAAAAGAAAATTTCTCTTGCTCTTTGCTGTTACAACTTAAAGGATCCAATTATACATGATAATTGATAAGCAATCTTCAACAGCTAGATAGGGCCGGGCATGAACCATCCACGATAAGTTCCTTTTCCATGATGAGAGTATTAATATTAAAACTGTTTCTTGTATGCCTCACGTATGACAGTAATCCCACATGGAAAATTTATGAAAGTTGAGATGCGAAACACAGTATATAAATAGTCAGCAAAAAGCAACCTTAAATATACTTACCTGGACGGGGTCAATGGATGATCAAGAATTTCTATGGCCTAGGTAGTTGGTCTACATTGCACTTTGGAGATTCATTTGCCTAAGGTCTCCCCAAGTGGGAGAGCCTACGTCATAATTTGTAGCAGTGGGGGCCTGCGTCCGCGCGGCCCCTTCCAATTTTATTTCAAATTTGTTAAGGCTTCTATGTAATTATAATTAATAATTAATTTATGAAATTTGTTAAGTCAAATTCTATGTAAATATAATTAATAATCAATTTATGAAATTAAGAATTTAAATTTAGTATTGTTTTTAATGACAAAGGGAGGGAGGGGCCATGCTAGGGCTAAGTGTGGATATTAAAAGTTATGAATTGAACTGAATAATTGTACCGAAAATTGAGGGTCCGTTCGGTATTATTTTTTATTTTTTGTTTTTCAAAAACAAAAACAAGATTTTGACTGTTTTTTGTTTTCAAAATATTTTTATATAAATATGAAAGAAATAAAAAATAATAATTTTTTAAAAATATTTTCTAATACTTATTTTTTTGAAATTTGAAAAAAAAAAAAAAACAGAAAACCGCAATAATACCAAACGCCCCTTAACTTTTTAAATTTCTCCGAACCGAACTGTACCGAGTAAAATGTTTTGGTATGGTTCTTAATCTTCACGTATATCTAGACCGAGAACCATACCGAATTGAACTGAAATGAATTGGACCGAAATAACCGAAGTTTTTTATTCTTTAATTTATAATATATAATAGTTATGCTAATTTAATAATATATAGATAACTCAAAAATTATAAGATTATACATGACATTATATTAATTATCAAATTATATCAAAAGAAAATTTAGACGAATTATAAATTTATAATTATAAATGTATATAACTTAATTGAATATAACTATTGATATTTATACAACTTACTTAAATATTAGGTTCATCAAATTTGTATTAATGAAAAATTAGTAATATAATATAGATTAAGTTAAAATAATACTAAGATATAATCACATATTACAATTAAACATTTTAAATTCAATACATATATGTTTTAGAAAAAAAAAAACTTTTAGTATATGTTATGATTAATCAATAAGCGATAATAAAAAAATATGATATATTAGTATGTAAATCCAGTAATATTGTCATTTTAATTATTATTATATTCATGTGATACTAATAATGTTTTAGATTAAAATTTTGTTAGTATTATATAATCTAATATTTTAATATTTAAAAATATATTTTTTATTAATTAATATTTTTGTAATACATTATTAATAAGAAAATATTTGTTATAGGTTAATAGTTTGTATAAAATGTTAGAAAGTTATATTAAGAAATTATGTATTAGTTTAACATAATGTATATAAGTCAAGATTAAAATTATTTGAATTAAGTAAAATACTAATATAATTTTATTTATATTATACTAATAGAATTTTTATAGTAATTCATTTAAAAAACTTGTGAATAATCATTAATTTATCAATATAATAAATGTAGTTTTTTAATTAATTAATCACTTATTATGTTTAATTTTAGTATAGCGAGTTGTATTTGATTTTGATTTACATGTATGTATAAAAATTTCATAAATAAATGAACATATATATATCTAAGAAATTTTCTATTTATTTCATACAATTGGTTTCTTCATATGTTTTATAAAAATTAGCATGAAAGCGCACACATACACACACAAAATATATATAATTTTTTTTATTCTTTTAAATTTTTATAATTTTAAAGCCTGCTCTATCTTGTAAAACATCCCATTCTTAATGGGATTAGAACTTTTAATTTGTTTAGGTTTTTCATTTTTTAGGTAAAAATCTTCACATTTAATTTTCGAATCTTAACCATTGACATGTTCCTAGGAATACTATTTTAATTACATTGATAATTGCTTAAGAAACAAAATATATTTCAATATCAGATAAAGGCAAAACAATAAAAACTTAAACTGGCTGGCAATTTCAATTGGAGATCCTCATATTAGGTGAAATTTTCAATAAAATATGAAGGTGATAGGTCTTTGATTCTTTGTTTTGGCTATTACTTCTTCAAGAAAATTGGGCTGTAGACTATTATATTTCTCATCAAACCAAAACCCAATAATATATGATGATCTTCCATGTGTTAATTATAGTAATTAATATAAAACTGCTACTGAAAACATTACTTTAAACTTTGAAGACAATACAAGTCTCTTATTTTTATCCCACATCGAAACTGAGCAAAAACTTCCAAGCTGAGGAGAGTAATAGAAGGGAGAAT
This sequence comes from Vernicia montana, assembly GCA_949750685.1. Taxonomy (NCBI): domain Eukaryota; kingdom Viridiplantae; phylum Streptophyta; class Magnoliopsida; order Malpighiales; family Euphorbiaceae; genus Vernicia; species Vernicia montana. The sequence continues at coordinate 6,411 of CATKHJ010109600.1, read as the reverse complement.
GAGACACAAAGAAAATCATACCTTTCTCGGCCTTTTGGCTAAGATCAAGTGTAGTATCTGTTCTTATCAGTTTAATATCTGATACGTGGGCCATTGGTTCACATGATATTAAATTAATTTTTTCTGGGGGAGAATCCTAATCAGTAGCTTGCTACTGGGGAGTTCTTGAGCGTGGCCTATGCTTTGCACTACTGCACTACTGGCCTGGCGCACCCCAACCAAAGCTAGTTTAAGTTGATTGTATTTTGTGCTTTGCTCTACCCTTTTATTAGTCTAATAACGTCTATAATTAGTTTAATAATGACTTGATAACGTAGTTTTAGATTCAGTTGAATGTTTTTTCTTTGTATTATCATTATTCTTGTTAGTGTGAAATGAAGATGATGAATATATGATTTGTATTAATGAATTGTATAATTACAAAGAGAAATACAATGCTATTTATAGAATTCTAATAACACTAATTTAAGCATAAATGGAGGAAGGTAGGTGGTGCACATGGTGCACAAGGAAGCTGTTGGAAGGTGTGAATCTTCATCATCTTCATTTCACACTAACGATTCTAATAAATGGGGTGATTTGCTGCAATTGCATTTTCATCATTCTGTTTAATGTTTTTTTGTGTCTCATCAGTAATATTATAAAAGTTTTTCAGAAACTTCTTATCTTTCTTAGAATTTATTTGCAAATATGTTAACTTTATTTTAACTTGAAATGTCTAACCAAAATTTATGAAATAAAACAATAGGAAGAGTCCTTTTTGATTTGCAAATAAATTTTATACAATTTATTTGTTCCAAACAATCTCTAAGATATGCAATTAAAGATTGATTAATCAACTAAAGCAGTAAAATGTTGAAATAGCAAAATACTTTTTGGTGATATGAGATGACACTAATTTGTCTTAATAGCATAATTAATGTTGATATACTGTCATGGTATGTGTAAGACAATCATAATTAAGTTCCAATCGGGTTAGATTTATTTTTAAAGCGGGCGAGTCTTATTAGAGCTCGATTTTCCATCTACTAGATCCAATACAAATTTGTGATTAATTGGTTATATATTTTGTATTTCAATTGTTAAATTTTTACAAATATTTTTGGTATTTTTTAATATTAAGTATTACTATTGTTAAGCTATTAAATTAGATTATTAAATTTTGATTTAATAATTTAATAATCATTTTCAGAATAGTGAAGTTTTGAATTTAAATCACCACCATAGAAAATCTATCTATTTATCTATATATATATTATAATCCTGAAATGGAGAGAGAACATAATTGTAAAATAGAGCTCTGAGAGAGAGTCTACCACAAATGGGAACTCACAAGATTTTTTTTTTTTTTTAATATTTAACTAACAATATTAAAATATTTCAATTATTATTAAAAATAATTAAAAAATGGGATAAGATTCCAATTTACATTGTTACGTTTGATGATATTCCAATAATAAAAAAAACTCCTAGAAATTCTTAAAATATTTTGAAAATTAAAACTTCTTTTAATTAATTTCTACAAATTAATTTTAAAATTGAACAGTATAAAATTTACAAAAAATAATTTATCACATAAAAATAAAAATTGTCGAAATTCTTTTTAGTAAAAGAAAAGCAATTTATAGGTGAACAAGGACAACTATATTATATATGAGGAAGAGTCCATTTAAGTGAGAGTTTGTAGAACATTAAATTAAGTGCAGTGATTTCATTAAGTAATTGATCTGTGATGGAAAAAAAAAAAAAAAAAAAAAATTTCCTTTTTTTTATTATTGTTATAATGTAGTTTTTCTTTTTTTTATATGGAGTGGAATTCATATAATCTTTAAATTTCCTCTCGCCAGTGCTCAAAATGAAATTCATATATTCTTATTATCACAATTATATTTTTGCAAACTCAAAATTCTATATACAACCATTACCCACAATCATCAAAATTGATAACTTACACAAATTAAATTCATTAACTTTTTATTTTCTTTTTAAAAAAAAATTCAAGGAATATTGAGCATTTTATTTACTATATTTAATCATTCAATCTAATGAATGAGAAAAAAAAAAGACAAAGAAATTGAATTTCTTAGTTTATTTGATATGTATAAAAAAAAAAAAATGAAAATTACTAATTATATACACATAACAATATAACAAAAGCTACGGCACAATTTCTACAATATATCCAACAGAAATAACTAACTGATTAAACAATTAAACATTATTATTATTATTATTATTTTTTTTTTGAGAGGCAAAGGGATCTTCCAGAGAAAGAGAGATGGCGAGTAATACGAGAGAAGAACGAAGAAGAAGAATTGTAGAGAGAGGAAATGATCGGATGGCTTTGATCACCGGTCAAAATCGAACTCTAAATGCATCACAGTCGTTATCATCACCTGCATCAACGCCCACTAATCGTCCACATCATGCACACACTGAATCCTCACCGTCAATTATGCTCTCTTCTAATGATCATACTCCAATCAACGGTACCCATATTTTTCTTTTCTCATTATATATAAAACTAATATTTTTTGAGATTTGATTAATTGTTGTTGATATTGGCCATGTTTGGGTTAAAGATAATTTAGATTTGCATTGATTTTTTTTTAATGAATAATTTATATTTGTATTGTTGATAATTTAGATTTGCATTAATTTTTTTAGCTAATAATGATACTGCAATATGTTTGTCTATAATTTTTATTGTTAAATGTTGTTTTTCTCGATCTTACATATATAGTTTTAAGTTTTAACCATTTCCTTTTTCAAACATTCATCTGTAATTTTTCGATTTGTTTAGAGCTACTTTCTATTAATAAGTTTGAAAATCTTATATATATTATGACCTAAATCATATTGATTCGTTTTTAAATATCCATACGTGCAATTCCCTCAACATCAGAAGATATTTTCGTTTTTTTTTTTTACATAATTTTTTTTAATCATTATCTATATTTTGATGGTGTTCATGTATTTAGTTAGCAATTTGCTATACATTAAGAAAATCTTTAATCCATTTTAAAATGAGTTATTATATGTATTGTATAATATTCAATCGGATTTAGATTTTTCATTTCATGTCATGTTTGAATTATGTAATTTTATTTTTATGAAAAAATATGATATATTATATTTTTACAATTATATATATATACATCATTATTTTTCATGAAAAGACATGTTAATTTTGGTTCATTTTATGGGTGTTGCAGCTAATCCTGAGGGAGAAAATGAGGCTTCAGGTTCAAAATTGGTGAAACTTAGGACTATGAATGAATGTTCAGGAACCAAAACCTATGATATTGGAAACCAAATGCAACCTAAATTGGTCAAAAGTATGACAACTCCTGAAATTATGAAGACTCCTGTTTTTGACTCTATAACCAAAACAGGGTCATCTAATAAGGTCACACCATCAGTTCCAAAGGCATTAACTCCTCCAAGTTTCTTCTCTTCCAAAAGGGTAAATTCTTCCATTATGGCATCTGAGAAAATTCGAGCTATGAGTTCTCTTATTATAGCTTTTCTAGTGGTTATTTCTTCAATTGAGTATCCACTATTTGGATTTAATTTTAACATTGTGAATTCAGAGAATTTCATTGTCTCTAGGCCTTTTTGCATAATTCTGTTAACGGATGTTACAATTGTGCTTGCTCGAATGTTTTGTGAGACCGGAGATTTGGTTCCTGAGGAAGTTGAAGAAGAAAGAAAGGCTGATGGAGATAATTGGGAAGGAGCAATTAAGCTTTTGGAAAGAGGTTTGGTTTTGTACTACGCCAGTAGTGCCATTTTTATTGACTGTAGTATTTATTTGGTTGTGGTGATTAGCAGCCTCTCTCTAGTGTAGCTTAATACTCAATAGTCGAGCGTCAGTCTCATAATTTAAGAGGTCAGGAGTTCAACTCCGACATCCATTCCTTTTAATGAATTTTTCCGATGTAAACAGTGTCTAGCTGAGAAATAATTTTTCCAATTTTCAAATTGTTGTTATTGCTTGTTTTGCATTAAAAATATGTTATATTATTATTGCAATTTATCTCATTTGACCCTTATTAATTATAAGCTTTTTTTTTTTTGCTCATCTGTATGCAAACAAAAGGTAAGATTGCTCTGTTGTGATTTGGAGATCTTTTTGAAATTTAATTTTTTAATATTTTCTTGTTTAGTGTCAATTATTAGAGTTCATAATTATTTGCCTTTTCATTTAAGAATATGCAAGAATATATATACATAAAAGTGCTTTTATGTTTTGCTGCTGTACAACTCATTAATTGTAATCTAACATGATGGATACTTAACTAGTGGATAAGAGATTCTATTACTTAACCAATTAATATAAACTTATAGTAATTCTAATTGTCAAAGTTGTTTTGTTGGGTTGCTGGTAGGTAGTGAATATAATGGGGACCCTGGGAGGTCTTTCAGTTCATGTATATTTGAACATTCTATCAAGATTTAATGAGTGATTTTAAGTTTTATATCAATGAAAAATTCATCCTAATGAATTTTAGTTTATGATACTGAAGTTGTTTTTATAACTATAAAATTAAAAGTTCAAATTAATAAAGTTTTTGAAATGTGAAATTGTTATAAATGCGAAATTAAGGATAATTAAGTATAATTAAGTATATGAATATTATTACCTCTTGAAAAATTCATAAAACTTTGATTGAATTTTTAAATGCTTGTCTCTTAGTATAAATCACTTGGAAATACACTTGTTTCACCACCCTATTTACTGTTGATTTATTCTTAATATGAATTTACAGAGAGTTTCTTTCTTGTTGTTTACATGCATGTCTTCTTTTTATTCTACAGTTTACGTAGAATATATATATGTGTTTAGGTAACTGTATGGCAATTACCAACACATATAGATAACTCCTTCTTTCACTCTTTTTTTTTTTTTTTTAATAATTGAAATGGATTTGGGTCAATCCGTCGTGGGCTACCCGACCCAAATTTTAATTGATGATGAATTTAGTACAAGGGAAATTAAACCCCAACAAAAAGCTTTGGAATTTTACTCCTATTACAACTACCATTTTATTTTTTATTTTTTTTTAACTTAATTTGAAGTACTTAAAGTTAGGCCAAAGATACAAATAAGACCCTCTCATTTGTGCCGGTGCTCAAGTAAACCCTTAATGTTTTATTTTTATCCTATTAGACCCTTAATCTTTTTAAAATGGTACATATAAAATACTCTCCTTTGGACTGATACTCAAGTGAGCCCTTAATGTTTTTTTTTATCCCATTAAACCCTTAATCTTTTCAAAATTGTACATATAAAACCCTCCATCCATAATTTATGATTTTTGTCAAGTGATATTAAAAATAAAAAATTAATATATATGTACCTACGTATTAATTTTTATTTTTGTATAAATATTTTTTTAAATTTTTTAGAGAAAATTTAATATTTGTGAAATTTAAAGTTAATAAAATAAATAAATTAATTAAAATATTACAAATCTAATTTAATATAAAATAATTTCTTAATCCTTATACATTAAAATATAATTTATAAAAAAATTATATTTTATATTTTAATAAAGATAAAATATTTTTTTTTTATCTCTCTTCAGTTTTGAATATTTTTTTTAAAATAAATATAAAATATATTTTATCTTTATTAAAATATAAAAAATATATATTTTAATCAATTATATTTTAATGTATAAGAGGTAAGGAATCATTTTATATTAAATTAAATTTGTAATATTTTAATTAATTAATTAATTTTATTAACTTTAAATTTTACAAATATTAAATTTTCTCCAAATAGTTTAAAAATATTTATACAAAAATAAAAATTAATATGTAGGTACATATATATTAATTTTTTATTTTTAACATCACTTGACAAAAATCATAAATTATGGATGGAAGGTTTTATATGTACCATTTTTAAAAGATTAAGGGTCTAATGGGACCAAAAAAAATATTTAAGGGTTTACTTGAGCACCAGCCCAAAGGAGAGGGTCGTATTTGTACCTTTGGCCCGATATATATAATACATGTGATGTATGATGAAATGGATAATGTGCAAAGTGAGACCTAATAATAGTCCAGAAAATCTTCCAAATAAAATATTAAGTCATGGTTCTCCATTGGAACAATAGTTTCTTTTGAAATTATTGGATAGCATGTGATGTTGCAAGTATAGGATACATAGTTTGGCAATAATGGCAATTGAGAGTACCTGAGCTAAGCAAAGTTCAAATCGCTATATTTGTTGGTCCAATGGGTTTAACTTAACTAATGTGTATGGCCAATAACGACAATGTGTATCTGAGGTCAAAAGCATTAGGAACCAAGATGATTGAGCCTCACAAAGAGTTGTGATGAACAAGTGTTGTTCACTTATTAGATATCAAATTCTCAATAACGACAATGTGTATCTGA
>CATKHJ010109492.1:0-13094 GCA_949750685.1 Vernicia montana | reverse complement strand
CCCAGACCAAAGCAAGGCACAATTTTTCAATTTGATTATATTTGAGTTCATGAACGAGCAGACGCTTACTCAGGTAGTAGACTGCATTTTCCTTGTGAGAATCAGGGGTGTTCTGAGCAAGCATTGCCCCCAGTGCTTCTTGGGTAACAGAGAGGTATAAAAGTAATGGTTTACCCGGCCTGGGAGGTTGCAGAATATGAGGGTTCAAGAGATATTCTTTGATTGTCTCAAAAGCTTTTTGACAGTCTTCGTTCCACCGTTTAGAGGCTCCTTTCTTCAACAGTTTGAAAATGGGCCCACATACATCAGCCAACTGAGAGATGAATCGGCTAATGTATTAGAGCCGTCCTAAGAAACCTCTAATCTCCTTTTCTGTCTTCGGAGGTGGCATTTCTAGAATGGATTTTGACTTGGCTGGATCTACCTCAATCCCCTTTTTACTGACCATATACCCAAGGAAAACTCTTAATGAAGCGCCAAAGAGGCATTTTGCAGGATTTAGTTTCAGATTATATTGGCGAAGTCTAAGGAAGAATCGCCTCAAAGCTTCTAAGTGTTCTTCAGCTGTTTCAGATTTTATGACCATGTCATCCACATATACTTCAACGTCATTGTGGATCATGTCATGGAAAATGGTGGTAGCCATCCTCTGATAAGTTGACCCAGCATTCTTTAACCCAAAAGGCATTACTCTATAGCAATATGTACCCCATTCAGTCACAAAAGCAGTCTTCTCCTTGTCTGGTGGATAGACTTGAATTTGGTTATAACTAACATACAGATCAATTAAAGAGACTATTTTAGAACCTGCCATGCAGTCAACCAATAAATTGATGTGCGGTAGTGGGAAATCATCCTTGGGACAAGCTTTGTTCAAGTCCCGATAGTCAATACACATTCTAACCTTACCATCCTTCTTTGAGACCGAGACGATATTGGCTAGCCATAAGGGGTATGTGATCGGCTCTATAAACCCATTGTCTAGCTGCTTGGTGATCTCTTCTTTGATTGGCAAAGACCATTTTGTCTTGAGTCTTCACAATTTTTATTTGACCGACTTGACATATTCATAAGTGGGAATCTTGTGAACTGCTATACTCGAATCTATCCCAGTCATGTCCTTAGGAGCCCATGCAAAACAGTCAACAAACTCTTGGATCATTCTGATAGATCCATCCCTGTTATAACATGCAAATGCAATGAATGTAGTTTTGGAATTTTCATCAGTGCCAGTATTAATTGATTCTCTGCTTGCATCATTTTTTATTTCATTTATCTCTTTTTCTGATGTATTATTCAAATTAGATTCAAGAGAAAAAGAAATAGGAGACACAGGATCATAAGAAGAAAACTGAAATTTCTTATTGCGGATGAAAAGATTGTTGTCCATAGTTACATCAAAATTGAAAGAATGACGATTATTTACAGACTCCAAAGAAAAAAACGAAGAACAAGGCTCAAGGGACTCTGAATCAGACTCTGGATTAGATAAAACTTTAGGATGGCTATCTTCTCCTTCAAGGTAATTGTCAAGTCGGTTCTGGGTTGGATGGATCAAATGAGTTGTGTCTGTCTTCTTCTCATCCTTAATCACGTAGACCTGCTCAAAGAGAGTGGCTTCCATGTTATCCTCCCAATCTCCTTGCAACATGAAAATTAGTTCACAGTCCTCTATGCTCAACCTGACATCAAAAAATATTTCAAAGCCCGGTATCAGTTTTTCTGGTAATAGGATAAATCCATGGTTCTGAAAAACCACAAAATGGAAAGTCTTCACCTTGTTTCACAAAATATCCGTTCAGGGTTTTGAAATAAGGGTGCATCGGCCAATCGTAGGACTCACCTCTCTTTAGGGCTGCTACCCTCTCCTTAGCCCTTTTTTCCATCTCAGCTATATCTTCTTCAGTGGGCTTATAGCCAAGCCCAAAAGGTGGAGTAGCTATGGGGTACTCTGCAAAGCTGTTCATCCCCTGTTGGCTTTTGCCTAAACCCAAACCAGGAAAATAATTCATCATCTTATGCTCACACATTTCTGTTTTATTAAGAATTAAATGAAACAAAAGCTCCCCCCTAATACCAAGTGTTGGCCAAACATATATTAGAGGAAAGAGAAGAGAAGTTTCAACAATTCAAAGAAAGAGTACTATAATCACTCTTTAATCAAATAAAGGAAAGGAATTTGTATAGACTTACATTAGGATTCCTTCTCTTCTTGAAATGGAATGTTGGCCAAAAATGGTGTGTGTTCGCGCCCAAACTACGCTAGGGTCACTATTCGCAAGTATACGAGGTGATCATAACTAATGATGAGTACACTCAAGGTCGTATCCCCAATGAGGCAAATGATTGGTGAATGCTTGAATTGCAATAAGTCATAAAAATGAAAACAAAACCTAAACACCTTGTCACAATGATTGGTTTGAATGATTGAGAAAATAATTTGAGATTAAGAAAAGAGTTTTGAGGTTGCAAACAAAAATGCTAGAGAATGTGTTGTTGTAGTCAAATGAGAGATGGCTTTTAGGGCATTCGATTTCACCTTAATTGTTGTCCTTAATGTTTAGAGTGAATGTTCAGGGAAATGCAAATGAATGGCATAAAACCAAAAATGATTCTAATAAACGTGTTTTTCAAATTAGATCAAATAGAAATCAAATTAATTCTAAACCTAATCACAAGCATGCATAGGGTTTAATACATTTCTGATTAGTAAACCCTAAGTTCATTGTCCAAGTTCAAGTATTAAGCAATATCCAATTTAACACTTAATACCTAGGTAACACTTTATGGTGGCCAGTCATAAGTATATAATCATAAAGCATAGAACAATGACATACATCTCTAAATCATTCATCTAAACATACAAACCCAATCAAATAGGATTTATCAAGCACCCTAGAATAAAAGAAATTAGTTCATAGCAAAAGATAAGAACACAACTTGAATATAATTAAAAGCAAACATCTTTATGTGATTAATGTAAAATGAAATTGCTATTAATAATAAAAAGTTGAGACAAACCTATTTGATGACAGAATTGATCTTGGTCCAATCACTTGATAACCAAAAACAACTTCAATCTCAATAAACTAAAACTCTAAACCCTTAAAAATCCGATTACAAGAATGGATAATTAAAGAAATAGTGAAGTTTCTCTCTAGCCTCTTGTTCTCTGTAAGTTGTGCCTCTCTCATTGGGCAGCCAAAACTAGTTTTTAAAATAAAATAAAGGAGCCCTAATCCTTGTCCAATCATACGCTGCCATGTCATAAAAATTATAGGACACGATCATGCTTTGCTACAGCCAAGTCGTGTTTCTCTATTTGCTAAACATGGTAAGTCGTGTACTGTACTAAGTGAAAATGGACTGCTCAACACAGTTTGAACATTTGGTCGTGTTCTCAAACATGGTCATGTTTCATCTTTTCAACTGCTTATCTTCCTTTAGTTTTCATGTTTTCATAAACATGGTCATGTTTTCACAATTCATCATGAAAATGCTTCACTTTTACCCTTTTCCATATTTATTCAAAATTTACCTGCAAAATGCAAAAACAAACAAAACCACACAAAAACAACTATAAACTGGATTAAAATCAAATAAAATAACTAAAAATAATATTCTAAAAACACTACTATTTTGGTCATAATAATTTCCCCACACTTAACCTTTTACTTGCCCTCAAGTAAAATTTCCCCCACACTTAATTCAAAAGATCATAAAAATTAAGTAAACAAGAAAGAACAAGATATGTAAGGACTTAAGGCAAATTTATACAAGCTATACCAAAGGTAACTAAAAATTCTTGGTTAAAGAATTGAAATTCTCAATTAAAAGAAACATTATCAAGATGGTGAAAAATTGATTGCTACCTCACAATATACTCAAGTGTTTGAATAGGCAAGCAATACACTCAATGCAAGCATGACTTTGAAATTACCATAGGTTTGCACAAGTTTCTAATCTATACTACTTAATCACATTTAGATTATAGAATCAAAAGGACTTTCAAGAGTTGCAATGGGGCTTAGGTTTAGGTTTGAAAAATGAAAATTTTAGGCTAATTCCTAAAATTTGAGAGCATGCTTAATGTGAACCCTCACTTTAGCACCTCCAAAATTATTTCTGAACTCACCAAAGCTGACCGAAATATTTTCAACACAAACTTACAATTTTCCAATTCTGACCGGACATTATGTACCAAACATGATTTTTCCAAAACTGACCGTATTTTTTTCGAAACTGACTGCTAAATTATCCAGTAATTAATTTCAAATCAATCGATACTGACTAGTAATTTTTCAGAATCCAGAAAGCCTTGAAAACTGACCTAAAAATTGTGAAAACTTGAAAAATCCTAAAAACCAGCTTGCATGCACGGATAGGTGTGCTGTCCGCCGGTGAAGCCTCTAGCCACTAAGGCGCTACAAAGCCGAAGGCTCTGCGTAGAGACCTACAGGATCCGCCGGCCAGTCCGACGAAGCCTCTGATTGTCTCGGCGATTGGTCCCCTGCTGTGCACAGAAATTTCATTTTTACCCATTTTCAACTCGATTTTTAGCCTTTTTGACCCCATCCTTTTGGTATTTTCACATTTTCTTTTCCCAAAATACCCTCATCTCACTTTGCCCATAAATAGACCACTTCCCCCACCATTTCAAATCACACCCATAGCTAGTATTAATTGTTATCTACTACTACTACTCTCTCTCTCTCTCTAATTAATCTCTCATACTCACTTTGGGTAGCCACTTTAATTAATTAATTAGTTTCCACTCAATTTGGTTATATAATCATTTTAATTAATCACTTTAATTAATTAATCATTTTAATTAATTAAAAATTGGGTAATTAAGTAATCAATCTTTCAAATTAATCCCTTTAGGGTTAATTTAATCCAATTTACCATATTATCCTCGCTCTTCAAAACAGAACTTTGATCCGATAAAACCATCCGCTCATCATGCAAACCAAGAAAAGAAGGTATAAGTCCTTACCCTCACTCAACCCCCAAATCAAATCAAACAAATTAATATTTAAACCCCTCCACCTCACCATGAAATGAACTAGGTAGGTTTTGATCCCCATTAAATGGGGTACGTAGTCACACTTGAAATTTAACTCTAAACCTCAAATCCAAATCCCCAATCAATACCATTCCCCTTTTATTTTCCATGTAAATGTCAATTTATACTTTCTTGTAAATTTATCAATGTGATTAGTCAAATTAGTTATTTTGGAGTTAAAGAACGACTTGTAATTCTCATAGAATCCATAAGGATTAGAGAGAACACTCTCCTTAGCTTGTGAATTTTTTAATTACTTGCTCTTTATTTTTTCATGCACTCATAATTATTCCATGATCATGCACTTTAAATCACAACTAATACTCGTCATCCATGAAATCAAATTTCCATGAAATCAATTTTTTAAGTTAAATTAAATTTAGGAGCCAAATTTAGATTATTTAAAACCAAAAAATCTAGTCTCTGAGCTCAACTTGGTTCGAAAGCTAGTGACTTTATCATTTGGTAAATTAATTAAAAATTAATGAATTAGAGTCAATTTGGGGTTTTTCTTAATTTTTTTATTTAAATAAATTAGGGTGGCGATTGCCAAATCCTTTCAAAAAATAAAATCAATTTTATGAACGATAACCATTCTAATCGTGAGCACTGAAACTCGTGCCTAAACCCCTTAAAAATCGCTCGCCTTTTCTTACTGCTCTCGAGCGAAGGGGAGCATTCGAGAAATGCCTCATAGTTGGCGACTCCACTGGGGACTGATTGCCACCCTTTACAAATAAAAAGAAAGTAAAAATAAGATGATTACTATTTGGTTGGGATTTTCTCCAAAATATTCTCCCTTTGGCTCACTTAACTTTAATTTGACTTTCATGCATCACTTTTCATAATAAAAGCTCTTTGCCTAACCCTAATTACTTAGAAAAATTTTTGGATGGTGAGTAGTGTAACAAAATTTTTGAATGCCGCAACGAAAATGATGAAAAATAATCTTGAAAATTTTAAAATAAAAATAAAAATAGTCACCACCTTTGAAAAATTGGTCTGTTAAACCAATATTTGAGTTCGGGAGTCGCAGATGCATAAGGAAGGTGTTAGACATTCTATGCATTAATTTTCAAAATATGAAATTGACTTTGAAATATTACTTTCTTATTATTTATTTTGTGCTCTTGTATTATTTTCAATTTAATCAAAAATGAAAATTTATTTATTTTATGTTAAAATTGGATCCTTTTATTTGAAATATGTGAAAATGAGATTAATTGAGAAAATTGAAATCTAAATTTAATTTGGGCTTAATTGAATTTATTGAAATTTAATTTATCATGTTACACCAATAATCATATAATAATAAAAAAGAAAAATAGAAATATCAAAAAGAAAAATAAGAAATAAAAAAATATATAAAAGAAACCTATTTTATTAAAATAAATCAAGACTAATTATAGAATATAAAAGTGTTTTATAAGTAAATAGTAATTATAAAATAAAATAATATATATACATGGGAAACAAAAAAATAATTATAAATTCAACAAAAATACAAGGAAATAAGAATAATACAATTAAAGAAATTCCTAAGACCCTAAAAAAAATCTTCAAACTAACTTGTATTTAATAATGTCGAACCTGCAAATCATTAACACAAATATGACAATCATATAATCATAGAAGCAATAAAACAAACACCTCAAAAGGAAAATTTTATTTTTTAAAAATAATGGATTCAGATATTTAACGTTTCAGAAAGAAATGAAAAATAATTTAACTCTTGCTACAAAATGGAACTAAATAATTTAATTTAGATCTCAAAATTACTAAATGAATTTAATTCAAGGCCCAAAACTGCTTTGATTAAAAATAAGAAATTATCTATATTAATTTACCTCAATATAAATGATTTGCAATTTTAAATCAAACCAAATTAAATTGTCAATTCCAAATTACCTCGCCAAAAGTTAAATTAATTCACTCATTATTTCTGTATTTTTCGGGTCTGATTATCGTCATTGCCCAAAGCAAACTTTTCATATGATAACAACATGATAACCAAATACAAGCAAAATTAACAAAAATCGATATAAGGATATAAACAGATGAAAATATATATAAAAGAAAAACCTAAAAGATAAAGAAATATTTATTATTATTTTATAGGCTTCAAAGTTTAATTTATCTAAAGGGAATGCCTAAATAAATCTTTTTTAAGTATAATAAAAAATTAAACAAAATATTATATTTCAAATTCACTTTTAATTTAAATTCCATTCTTCATTCAATAGAAATAAATAAATATATATATATATATATATATTTTTTTTTTTTCAGTTTATTTTTTTCTTAAAATTAAATAATTGAATTAAAAATTGAAGCCATAATAGAAGTTCCCAAAGACTGAAATTAAATCATTAAAAATACTAGTATTAACTAACACTACAAAAGCTCAAATCTTCATTTAAACACAATCAAACCACCAAAACATTCCCAATTAATAAGTTTTAAAAATCAAGCACTACCATCTCTCTATTTTGAACTCTTGGAGGAAAATTTTCAAACGATGGCTAATCCAACAACTAAACACATTCATTGGACTAAAACAAACAAATTAACATATAAATTAATCGAAGCCTTTAATCTTTATGAGATCATATAAATGCCCTTACAAACAAAGCAAATTTCAGCTCTATTATTCAAAATCAAACATAACACAAACATAATTCCTCACCATGGATATCATCCCTCAGATGCTAATTCAACCATAAAAATTAATACATGAATTAACCTTTATAGATACCAAATCTCAAGTTTAGATTTTTAATTTGAAGGTTAAGAAACCTCAAACATAATGATTAAATAATCAAAAGCAATATCAGACTCAACTAGCCCAAAGATATCCATGCAATCCATATTTTAAACTAAAAATGGCAGTCAAGATATTATCAACAAAATACCTCAAACATGCTTAGACAATCAAAATGGAGCAACCAAAGAACAGGATCGACATTTCATTCAGTCCAAAAGTCTTAAGAAAATCGAAATATATGTATATACATAGCACCAGACTCACATTTTTATAAATTGTCACAGATCTATGAAAACGAAAATAAAACCATGAAATAAACCAAACAGAAATCAATTCACTCAAAATTAACATAAAGTTTATTTTGTTATTTCAAATTAAGCCCAAACTAGATTCATTTCCATTTTTGCGATTAAACTTTTCTATTTTTATTTTTTACAAAAATATTTTTTTTAGGCCTTTCCCTTCCTGCATAGCAACCTATTACTGAAAGAGGCCTTCGATTAGCCAAAAAAATTCACAACAGGAGATGGCAACCCATCCTCCTATTGTTAAATGAATTTCTTTAACTAACCAAAGAAACCAAATATGACATAATATAAATAAAAACAAATTTTTTTTTTGTTCCAAATGAAATCAAATTGAATAACCACAGAATGCAAGAGCCAAGGAGAGTTACCAAACCACAGATAAAACCAATCACAGCTTCAATGGTCCAGAACCAGACCTGATTCTATATCAACCAAACTTGCTTAATCTATTTTATATCACACCCAAGTCGCACCAAAAGCAACCATACCCGATTTCAAGCAAACTCTAAAAATTCCCAAATCGAAACCAGACCCATTTATCTGATCACCAGAAAATGACTACCGACAGACCAACATGATTGCTGAGTTTCTCTCGGATCTTACCACACAGAAAAGAAGCAGAAACAACAAGAACGCGAGAGAGCAAAGATGGTGAGTGAGAGTTGCGTCTTCGAGAGAGAGAGGCTTTGTGTGGGTCGGTGAGGGTGAGAGAGTGAGCCTTTTTTTTTTTTTTTTGAAAGTATGGATCTGTTTTTTCGATCGTGAGTGGCTAGGTATGCGAGGGTAAGTCCAGGTGAAGGAATCGGGGTCTATGGGTGAGGGTGAGAGGGGTATGTGATGGGTATTGGCGATGAGGAACCAATCGTGAATCTATGGGGGTTTTAGGATTTATCTGGTGAAAGGGAGAGGTTAGAGAGGTTGAGCCTGTGATGGGTTAAAGAGTGCGTGAAATTTTTAGAGAGCGAGCTGTGATCGTTTCAGAGAGGCGGTGAAAAGGAGAGTTGGGTATGAGTTGTCTGTGTGAGAGAGAACAAGAGGCAAAGATTGAGAGTAAGGGTGAGGGCTAGATGGATTTTTGGTGGTTGTGGGCGTATTGCTTTCATATTACTACTATTATTATTATTATTAAAAATAAATAAAACAAAAGAAATTCAAGTGGCAATATATATATATATATATATATATATATATATATATATATATATATATATATATAATGCTAAATAAGTTGAATAATAAAATTTTTATTTTAAGGAAAATATATCTATTACCATTTTTATTTATTTTTTATAAAAATTTTTGAAAACTCAAAAATTTTAAATGAAATGAATTTTGTATGAATTTCTATATTTTAATTTTAAATTTTTTTTAATATATATATTTCGACCAATAATTGGAAAAACTCAATTTTGGAACAAATTTATATTATTATTATTTTTTGAAACTTTTGTTTATTTTTTTAAAAAAATAATTAACATATTAAAAATTACCTGGATAAAATATATTGTCTATAGTTGAAATAATTGAAAAATTCAAGTTTTAAACAAATCTTTATTTTTTTTGAAAATTTTCTATATTTTTAAAAATAATTAAAATTGTCTGGATAAAATATAGTGTCTACAGTTGCCCCTTTTTACAAGTTTTCTATATTGAAAAGAAAATCTTTTCAAAATAGAATACGAGTAAAGAATAAAAGACATATATTTTGGCCAGTTGAATTAATTGATGGCAAACAATTAAATTAAATTGCTGAAAATTAAACTTGAATCAATGGCATAAAATTAAATTTGAATTAATGGCTTGAAATTAAATTTTAGAAAATTAAATTTGAATCAATGGCATGAAAATTAAATTGCAAAATTTAAATTTCAGAAATTAAAGGGCATTGTGTACCTCGATGCGGAAAATTAAATTACAGAAACTTGAAGGGTACTGTGTACCTCAAAGCAGAAAATTAAATTGCATAAATTAGAGGGTACTGTGTACCTCATTGCAGAAATTAAAGGGTACTATATACCTCAATTGCAGAAATTAAAGGGTACTGTGTACCTCAATATATAAAATAAATGGTAGAAATTAAAGGGTACTGTGTACCTAAATGCAGAAAATAAATTGCAGAAATTAAAGGGTACTGTGTACCTCAATTGCAAAAATTAAATTTCAGAAATTAAAGGGTACTGTGCACCTAAATGCAAAAAATTAAATTTTAGAAATTAAAGGGTACTGTGTACCTCAATGCAGAAAATAAATTGTAAAAATTAAAGGGTACTGTGTACTTCAATTGCAGAAATTAAAAGGTATTATATACCTCGATGTAGACGATTAAATGACAGAAATTAAAGGGTACTGTGTACCTCAATTACAAAAATTAATGGGTACTGTGTACTTCAATGTAGAAAATTAAAAGGTATTGTGTACCTCAATGCACAAAATTAAATTGCAGAAATTAAAGGGTACTGTGTACCTCAACGCAGAAAATTAAATTTCACTTGGAGATAACTTGTAGGAATAAATTAAATTTCATTAATTAATTTGCATTGAGGAAAATAAAATAAATTTTGGTCAAAATATGATGTTCACGCTAATTGCCCCTCTTTACTAATTTTCTGTATTGAGAATCATCATAGAAAATAATTAAAGAAAGTGAACTCATATTTTGACCTACTTATCAAACACTGCATGATACCTGAGTTAGTAACTTGAAGATCTTATTGTTGTTGAAATATTTTGTCTTGATAATTATCTTGCATAGTAGTGGCATTATTGCAATGTCTTCCTTTTAGCTTTACTCCTGATTATGATGATCATTTATTGCCCTTTGCTTGAATTTTTTCAAAGAATTTTGGCTTGAATGTAGCTCTCTTCAGACTTTATTTCCGATATGTAATCATTTTCAAAGCTTGCTCATATTTTTATTATTTTTCCCTGTTGCAAAATTATGTTTGAATTGCCCTATGTCTCTTACTTCATTGTTATTACATTCCCGATCATGAATAATTCTTGAAATTGCCATAACTGATATTTGATCTCGAGACACTTACTTTTCAATGAATTTATCTTTGTACCTCTACTATTGAAAATTATAATGCTCAAAAAAAAAAAAAAAAAAAAAAGAGTAACAATATGATCAATTGCATTTATTTTTCCATTTTCTCACTTTTTATTCTCTACTTTTCTTTCTTTTCTTTTCATTTCTTCTTTTTCTTTTCTTTCTTTTTTTTACATTTTTCTTTTTTCTATTTTTTATTTTCTTTCTATTTTTTTTCTTTTTCTCTCCCTTTTTTTTAAGTAAACAGAATCAAAGACTATATCAAGAAGAGTCAGCAAATTAAAATAAATACAAACTATATTATAAAAAGTAAATGATACCAATGTTATATCATGAATGTGGATGAATTAATATTATCATGAAAGTAAATGAACCAGGAAATTAAAATAATTTGAAGGAATGATCATGCTGACCTAAGTTGAGCTTTCAACTTAGTCAATCTCTATTTTGATCTTGACAATCAAATTGAATTGATCTAACATTTCATCTAAGTGTGTTTTTAAAGTTTAGATGACTTAGAAAAGTTTGAGAATTAAGAACTTAGAAATTTCTCTAAGTATTCTGCCTGACGTGTAATTCACGCCTGCAAAATCAGTATCGGGACTGCAACACATTAATCGCGACCGCAATTCAGCTATAGGCATGAAATACACAATTCATCCAAAAGAGTTCACGGTCAGAGTCGTGAAAGCAACAACTAGCGCTAAATGAATATCGCGACTGCAATATTCATAAGCCAAATAAGAGTTGCAACGGTAACATCAGCAGCGAATGGGATTTCACCACGTGGCATTAGCCTTTTGAGTCACATGAACATTGCACTCGCAAAATACATGTAGTGACCGTAATATGTCAATAGCGACCGCGATTCCTGTCTGACAGGGCATTTAATGCAGATTTTGTAGTTGTTGGAGTTTGATTTTGTTGAAACCTTTTGTAACAGCTCTTTTGATTGAGGGAAGTTATAAATACCCCATCAAAAGACTTGAAGAAACACTCAACTACTAATTCAACAACCAAACTCTTGCAAATTTAATTCTCAAGCTTTCATTTTCTATCAAACACCTTGTGTGTTAGTTGTAAAAATATTCATTGCTCAAGGGTTTAGTATTAGCTATTAAACACTATCTAGGTTGGGAGTGTGATCCTTGTAAAACTCTTATTGGGTTTGAGTGTTAGCCTTAGTGAAAACACTTGTGAGGTTTTTAGTGTGAGCCTATTAAAAACACTTGTAAAAAGCTTGGTGTGAGCTTAAACATTAAGTTGGGAGTGAACTTGTCAAAACTCCATTGATAGTGAAATATCCAATTGTGGATTAGGGAGTGGATGTAAGATTGGTTATAATTCAAACCACTATAAATCCTTGTGTCTTTCTATTTTTCCTTACTATTTCTCAATTATCTTTTTAATTGCCCGCCAATTCAACCTCTTTTCTTGGTTCATCTTGGGCTACAAGTGGTATTAGAGCATTGGTCTTATTTCTACAAGCTTAAGTGCGTGAGAAAAGATCTAAATGGCCAACGAAGGGATCAATCACCTCAAGTATCACTTTGATGGCACGTATTTTGCCTATTAGAATTATAGAATGGAAGTCTATCATTATAGTGACCTTGTGGATCTATGGGATAATATTCTTGAAGAATGGAAACCTCCATCAAAGGTGGTTAATGGTGTTGAATAATTGATTCCAAAAAAGGAATGGGTGGAGGCTCAAAGAAGAGCCAATGGAAAGAACAAAAGAACAATGGCAATTCTTCTTAGTGCTCTTTCTAAAGAAGAATGTGAGAGAGTTCAACAATGCACAAGTGCTTTTAGCATTTGGAACACTTTGGAGAACTACCATGAGGGTTCCAAGCAAGTCAAATCCAAGAAAATCCAAATGCTTGTTCATGAATATGAACTCTTCAA
>CATKHJ010109396.1:0-27969 GCA_949750685.1 Vernicia montana | reverse complement strand
ACAAAGGCCTATAAATGCAATGTTCCTCTTATATTCTTTTTATATCTAAGAACTTGCTACAACTACTTAAAAGAGAGCCTTACTCAAATACCATGTATATCATAAATCCTTTCATGTTTTTTTCTGTGTTGTCTGTTGCTTGAGCTTTAATTTCCATAAGATTCACTTTTATCTGTATAAATCTTTCTTTATATTTAAATTTTGCCTTACTGTTAAATTTTTGTGAACAGTGGGTGGTAAATGGAGAAATTTGTATTGGATTATTTGCATTAAGGGATATTAAGAAGGTATGTCACACTTAATATTAATTGATTGTACTTTTCATTCCAGCGTGCAATTCGTGTAGTTTTTGTTTGAACTTTGAACTCATAAGGAGCTGCGTATCTCCTATAGAAATTTAGTTATCGTGACTGTAGCTCTTGATGGTCAAGGAAATGATTCTAGAAATTTGAAAATCCTAATTGTTTATTTGATCCATGTGTGAGTATAGTTCAACTAACTAGTGACTGCCTACCACCTTCCCGTTTCACTAAGCTTTTAAAAGAGAAGTGCTGGAGTTGAATAGGTGGATAGAAATCATAGAACAAAGGAAATAGGATCTATTTTGTTTTCTCTGATTAAACATGACAAATATATAATATGGCTCGCTGAGGAAACATGGCTAACTTAGGGTCTGGGCGTCTAATTGCTTACTCATTGTGAGTAGTTCACATTAAGTTTTCTGCATTTTACATTGAAGTGTGGAATATAAGGAAAGTGTTCAGTTCACATTGGCGCCAAGATTGAAGTTATAACTCAGTTGGGCTAGTTGCCCCTTTAGACTAAACCAAAAGTATTGATCGGTTTAGCAGCCTTATGTTTGACTAAAAGAAGACTTCACACTTTAATCTCTAGTGGCTTCTTCAGGGAGAACATTATCGTTGATCAACTTTTGTACTAGAGAATTTGGACGAAATATCTAATAACATCTCTCTTCCATTGCTACTTTTTATAGGTATAAGAGATGTTGCTAGTTTATTTTCTGTTAAGTTAAATAACATAGATTTGTTGTTCACTATAGATAGCCCTGCTTATGTTTTTAATTGATTTTATTATCTGTTAGCTCAGTAAATATCTAGTATGTAGTTTTAGTTGGAGAACCGAATGGAACACTGGATAGAACACTTTGCAAGAGCTTCTGGGAGAAAGTTTACATTAAGCGCCTTGATAATTACAGGTAGTAGAAGTCTTAATGCCTTACCACGTTCCTTTGCCAGCAAAGACTGCTTGTTGCAGCCTGTTTTGTACATGTTCTCCCCTTCTCTCTCTCTCTCTTTCTCTCTTGGGTTCAATGGGAAAATCTTTGGGCCATTGGCATAATGCTGTGTGCAGTCCTCCCCCATTCATAAACCTCCCTCTTGCAACCCCAATAGGGTTTGAACCCTGGATCTCCAAGCTGGAATTCCAAGTCTTAGCCATTAGTGTTTCTTTCTTGGGATGTGTGTTTTAGATTCCATATGCATGCTTTATTATCATTGTCTTTCTATAAGCATGGTTTTTATTCAGGGTGAAGAGGTGACATTTGATTACAACTATGTAAGAGTGGTTGGTGCTGCTGCCAAAAGATGTTACTGTGGTTCACCTCAATGTCGAGGTTATATTGGTGGTGATCCAACAAGCACTGAGGTCATTGATCAAGTTGATTCGGATGAGGAATTTCCTGAACCAGTGATGCTTGAAGATGGGGAAGCTGTAGATGGATTCAAGAATAGAATATCCAGAACCAGTTCCTTTGATGGTGTAGAACTGCAAGTCAGAGAAAGAATATCAAAAGATAGAGATAAAATGGATAATTCTACAACAGCTTCTGGAAAAATGGAGGTTGCTTCAGAAATTGACTCTATGAATCAATCTGTTTCTGCCATTTCCCAATTACACAGCCCAATGGAAATGGATGATTCAAAAGGAAATGTCCCATCTTCTAGTCAGCCAGAAATTTCTGTACAAGCAGATGGTGTAGCGAGTAAATCTGCATCTGCTGCTGTTAAGCAAGAAATTTCCAAGGAAGAGATTCAGAGGTGGGAGACCTCTCCAACTACAATGCTCAGCAAATCATCTGATGGTATGGTTGTTAACAGGAAGTCCAAATCTGCAACAGCAGAAGAAAAACGAGTTTTTGTGAAATCACGTTTTCTTATTAAAACCTCTCGTGATTCTGGTTCTACTAAAAAAGGAAAGTTTAATAGTAATCCTATGAATGTTAATAAAGTTCAGATGGTCAGCAGCAAATCTCATGTTTTGTCTATCAAAACCAAAAGATATATGGATGGTACTTCTAATGGCCGTTTTGAGGCAGGTAAGGATCATCTCCCTTTGAATTGTATTGACAAATGGATGAATTGTGTATGCAATATGTAACAATGAATCTGATTTAATTTTTGCAGTTGAGGAGAAACTTAATGAGTTGTTGGATGCTGATGGTGGGATAAGCAAACGAAAAGTAAGCAACTTGTTACATGTTGAAATTTGTGTGTATTTTTTAAGGCTGTTCAATGGTTGATGTTGTCTTGGTAGCTTAAAAATAACAGAGCAGACTTCCATGCTGTTTGTCCTGTGGTCTTTAACATCCCTATGTTTTCCTCTCTTTTTTTGAACCTTCAAGTTTTGCATTTTCTGTTAGTATTCTGTCTGTGTATTTCAAAATAATGATGCCTTACTGTTTTCATTTTCAATAGGAAAAATCCATTTTTCATCTTTCCTAATATGTAGTATATTCAGAAATGTCATTTTCTTTTGTACTGAAGTTTACTATTAGTGAGGTATTTCAGGCGGCTTTAGCATTTTGACGAGTGTCTATTCACGCATTTCCTATTTGCATTCATTTTCTGACAGGATGCCCCTAAAGTCTACTTGAAGCTTCTGCTTCTTACTGCAGCATCTGGTGCTAGTGGAAATGGTGAAGCAATTCAGAGGTAATTTTGGATTTTCTCTTGTTATTTATTGTTTATGATTATGATATTCTACATCACCCAAACTTTGGTGTGTAATTAACTGTTTGTTATGGGGCGTATGTTTAACAATTTAGCTTTATTTTGCAGCAATCGAGATCTTTCAATGATTCTTGATGCACTTCTAAAAACTAAATCACGAGTGGTTTTGATTGATATAATTAACAAAAATGGTAAGGTTTCTTCTCCTTTTTCATAACACGCAAATTTTGCTTAGGGAATGAGTAAAAATATTGTGGTTGCACCTTCATTTGCATAAAGAATGACTATTGCAGGATAAATGACCAACATTTTCTTGCTTTCAGGTCTGCGGATGCTCCACAACATGATTAAGCAGTATCGAAAGGACTTTAAAAAGATTCCAATTCTCCGAAAGCTTCTGAAGGTTTACATACTGGAAACCCTGTTATAAATTATAGACATGATGTGGTTTTCTATGATCATAGCCAAATTTTATAGATATGATGCTGATTTTCTATGACCATTGCCAAATTTTGCAAAACACCCCAATCTTTGACTTCTACAAGTTTGTCCTTCAGTGTAAATCCAAATGTCTCAAAATATACAGTTTAATATTTGAAGAGAAATATTCCTTAAATGGAATGCTCTTCATTAACTACACAAGAAAGTAATTATTTGCCTAACAAAGTAGGTGCAATAACATTCAATGGTGTTTCTATTTCTCTCTCATTTTGCTTCAATAGGTAAATATCCCTTTATAATTTAACAGTGATGCTTTATCCATTAAGATTAGCATTGATTAAGAAATTGTATACTCTAATAGTAAAAACATTATGATTTTCAGTCTTTCTCGTGTATAGGATGGATTTCCTGTTTTTCAGTCTCTCTCTTGTGGATAGGAGGGTAAAGGAAATCAGAAGAGTCTTTTAACTCTAATTTTTTTTTTTTTCACCTATGAATTCCTTTTCAAACAGACATTTGTTTATATCATCAACAGGATGTGCAATTTGATTTATTTCATCAGAACTTTTATACAGAACTTATAAGTAAATTACTGAATGAAATTTCAGGAATTTAGGTTAGAGCAAGCTGCTGACTGATTTTTCTGCAGGTATTGGAGTATTTGGCTGTCAGGGAGATACTTACATCAGAACATATTAATGGAGGTCCTCCTTGTCCTGGAATGGAGAGGTTAGAATAATATCTGGTTCTTATTAGTATTGGCCTTCTTGTTGAGAAATTAGGAATCTTTTTTTTTTTTTTCCCCATTCTCCAGTGGAACAACTCTACTTAATTTTGAGGGGCTCTCTGGCGCAATTTAGATGGTCTCTTTGATTTATGGAAGGAAAAAGGTTGCTATGGTTTTTTTATTATTAGGCTGGGATGTTTTTGTGAACTGACAAGAACAGAGGAGGAGAGGGTCTTTTTTTTTTTTTTTTTTTTTCATGTAGAAGCAATAGGATATAATAGACATATCTCATGATCCACCAAGGGATTAACCTTGATCTGGAAGGAAATGAAAAATTAGAATGATAAGCTTATCCTCCAGTTTCTTCTTCTTTGCAAATACATGCATGAATTTATAACAAAAGGAAAATTGTCATGTAAATAAAAAAAGAAAGGAGCAGAGCTGGATTTTTTTTTTTTAGAAGCAATCAAACAGAATAGGCACATCTCATGCACCATGAAGGAATTTGACCTCAATCTGGCATGAAATGCAAAATTAGAGCAACGAGCTTCCCCTGCAGTTTTCTTCTTCTTCTTTAAAATATATAGTGAAAGAAGGGGAGCAACCCTCACATGCATGAAATCATACAAGAGAAGCAAAAATGTCCATTAAGGAATAGAGTGAGTGATGATGTGAAGCATACAATTTTAGGTATCTAATGTCTAAGAACAAAATTGCAAATTTGTGAGTTCAGACTCTCTCTCTCTCTCTCTCTCTCAGTGTCTAAGTTGGGAGGGAATTACTGATGCTTCTCCTCTGCATTTTCTTTTGTAGAAAGTTGTGCTGCTTAATAGTTAAGTTGAAGTCTATCTTTGACAGTTGCCCTTTTGGTTTGTCTATATTTGTTACATGTATCTCTATTTTGTGTGGCTGGGATTTCTTATCAATTAGGATTATCTGTTTGTTTCTTGCATTTCAATTTATATGGTATCTCTCTTTCTCTTATTTCTTTGGAGCACTGTCAATCTTGAGTCTTGACTGATTAATTTTGATTAAGAACATGTAATACTGGCAAGTTTTATAAAAAAAAATCATTACTGTATAACTGGCTTCTTTATTTCCTGTTCGATCTCTGGAGCCAGCCAAATTTTTGCAGTTATTAACTTCCTAAGATACAAATTGAAACTGATGATTTTTCTTATCAAGTATTATATTTATTGGTATATTTTCCTGAGAAGGTTGATTTGTGCAGCTTTAAGGAATCAATGTTGTCATTGACGGAGCACAATGACAAACAGGTATTTTCTTGAACTCTCTGCTTACACAGTCTAAAAGCATCTTTACTGTGTACTCCCTCTGTCCCAAAGTTTGTCCTCTTTGAAAATCAACACTAAAGAGACATACTAAGTATTGACCTTCGTCTAATTCTTAGAGTTCAGTGAACAATTCTCCATTCTATGATGAGAGCAAGAGTAAAAGCAATTTATGGTAGCACCTATTTTTTTTAAAAAAAGGACTGATACTGTGGCAGTGAAAACAGAAAGGAAGAAGATAGACCGAGTAGTATTTAAAATTGTGAATGGAAAACCATATTTGTAATTTAAAGGATCAATTCTGCAGCATCTCATTTGTGGCATACACAAGTTTTGGGGGGTTGGAAGTTTTAACCAGTTTATCTTGTTATAAGCAGGTTCACCAAATTGCACGAAATTTCCGAGACAGATGGATTCCTCGACATGGCAGGAAGTATAGCTTTATTGATAGGGATGATGGAAGGATGGAGTTTCACAGAGGTTCAATCAGCAATAGGGTTTCAGTCTCCCAGAATCATGCATGTGATCTGGGTGCAAGGCCTATAGAAGCAACAGATTCTGCCACCCAGTCAAAACTAGTAACACCTTCTTTGGACACTGCTGTCCATGAGGGCTGCTCTGCACCTTCTGTTGGTGATGTTACGAAAACTCGCAAGCGTAAAAGCCGATGGGATCAACCAGCTAAGGAAAAACCATCTTCAAGATCTCTTCAGCATGAACAGAAGATCCAGTCTGAATTGCTACAAAAATCTGAACATCAATCACCACCTGACGTGGGTAAAGAATTGTTGGATAATGTAGACAAAGGAAGCAAAGAGGACAGTTATTGCCCTCATTGCGCTCTCAATTATCGTCGACAAGATGAAGCTAGTTGTGCTGATGATGGAAGGCAGAATATCCAAAGTGATGTTCCACCTGGGTTCTCGTCTCCCCTTAAGCCCACTCTAGTTTCATCCAGTGCTTCATCAACCATTAGTGAACTCCCACAACAAAATGGTTGTTTGGTGTCTCCAGATGGTATTGTTGTTGGACATCCACAGAGGAAATTCATTTCCCGCTTGTCTGTCTCATATGGAGTTCCATTGCCTATTGTGCAGCAATTTGGGTCGCCTCAGGATGGAACTGTAGAGAGTTGGGCTATTGCTCCGGGCATGCCTTTCCATCCCTTCCCACCACTTCCTCCATTTCCCCAGCATAAGAAAGAAACTCCATCTTCTGCTGCCAACTCTATGGAGATTGATGAAACTGCAGAAGAAGGCCAACGGGACAAACATGATCTTGCCACTTGTTATCCAAATGAAAACAATCCAAGCACAACTGGTGCTAATCAGCCAGATATGGACATTCCCAGTGAAAATGGCCAGCAAACATTTAAACGAGCTAGGGGATCCTCGCATGATTTGGGAAGGAGGTACTTTAGGCAGCAGAAGTGGAATAAAGTGCTGCCCCCATGGATTCGGAATAGGGATGGGTGGGGATACTTGGGAAATAACGCAAGAGGTGGAATATGCAGCACTGATGTAGGGAATGTAACAAATGATCATAGAAATTCATACTGTTCACAGGATTTAAGCTGTAGAGTGGAGAAAGGTGGAAATTGCATTAATCAGCAAAATAGTACCTAAATGAATGAGCATTGGTTTTTAGGAAATTCTCTAAAGAGCCGCTGGATTTTCTTCTATACTTTGATGTATTCTCAATTCTTTTTTTTTCCAGGGTTTATTTTCAATGGAAAATTCATTCAATTTCAGAACTCCAGTCCTTGTACTTGGGTTCTAATACTATAGCCGAGGGGAAAAACATTCTGAAATCTGACAATTTGTTCTCTTGAATATTTAATCGATCTGTTCAGCCCTCAAAGAGGTAGGTATTTCTTTTTATGTATCATTTTCTCATAGATCAGTGGAATAAAGCATTAACTACTTCGATGGTAATCTAAATCTTCCATCGGAAAAACGAGAAAAGAAAAAAGGAAAATCTTGATGATGGAGATGGTGTAAGTTTTAATGTTGCAATGATTTTTGCTATGTTTTGTTTGTATATTCAGATTGTTGCAATTTTCCATTAAATGGTCATTGAATTTGTGATAATAAACTGCCTTAATTTATCCATAGTGATTAAATTTATTATCAATTTCTATATTTCATTAGATTTTAATTTATGCAGACAAAATCACTCCATTTTTATTTTTATTTTAATAAAGTTGATATTGCTAGATTTTGCTATTTCAAGAGGATATAATTACAAAATTGATAATCACACTAATATGCACCCACAGCTCCTCAAAGCTGGCTTTCCATGAAAGAAAAAAGAAAATGTTCACTTGCACTTCTTTTTATACTCGTACAAAAATCTTCCTTTTTTACAGCATCCTGTAATCTTGAATGTATATTTTTCATCAGTATTTCCTCAACAGACTTCGAAAACGAACAAAACACCAGGTTTTTATCAGTGTTTTGTATTTTCTCCAGCCATTGAAATACTTTCCAATCACCTTTCTATAACTAGGCCTCTGCTGCACCAAAATCCAGTACTCAGAAATATTTGGCCTGCTACTTATATACTCATCTTCCAAATTCAACAGTACTAAACGAGCCAGTACTGGGATCAGCATTGCATCTGCCATTGAGAACTCTTCCCCAGCTAAATATGATGTTTCACCCAGCTTGGTTTCAACTTCATCAAGAATTCTAACAAGCTGCTCTTTGCTTCGTTTCAAAACTTCTGCATTTTTCAACTTGTCTTCAGTTTCATATGCTTCTTTTAGCTTACGGTGGTAAGCACTTGCTAGATTAGGGGATTCAGCCATCCGAGCAATCACAACTTGCCTTATGAATTTGGAAACCGTGAGACGGTATTTCTCAGGGATGTGAGAAAGTGTGAAAAACTTGGGATTCCACTCTTGTATCTTCTGCATCCATTCAACAACTTCCTTGCCACTAATGGAAGTTTCATCAGCACCTGCTGAGACAACTGCAATTCTTTCTATGTACCTGCAAATTTCGTTTTTTTCACTTCGCAATCTTCCCTTTTCTCTAAACAAGATGTATTTGGAAAAGATTTTCAATAACATGTATAACTTTTTTTAACTATGATAAAATATACAAGTTAATCAGCACAAATTTGTGCTTGAATAGTTTCAACAGAGCATGGGTATCCTAGACAATCACAGTTAACAGATTCCAGGCAACAGCATTGATGGGCCTTGCTAACTGCAAAGGGCTTCAATCTCTAAAGAGAGAGAGATATCCACAACTCAGCTTGACTTGTTTTAGGTGCGTATTTATTCTATTGACATATTTATATTAACAAATAGTAAGGGAAGAGAGTGAAGGATGAGACATACTGGATTATTTCAATGGTGTCAAAAATGATATGGGTGCCATTTTGGAAAACAGGGAGCTTTGCACTTGGATTTTTCCTGAAGAATGAGGAATCCATATTCTTGCCTGTTATAGGATTGATATGGTGTGATGTGTAATCAACGTTCTTCTCTTCCAAAGCAAGTCTCACCTTCTGACTATCCAGAGAGTATGGATGGTGATACAACTGCATGATTCAATTAGCACTGGCTAGCAGGGTGTTTACTAGTTGTTCGTGAAGTTGGGGAGCTTTTGCGTCAATTACAAATTATCTTGAAACTGCCATCAAATAAAAATGAATACGTCAAGGTTTGCAACTGAAAGCCATAAAACAGCAATCTTCATTATCTCTCAAGATCTTTCTAAAAGCCAATGTATAGAACACAGCAAATTAAAAGTAGGTATTCAATGAAAGCTACAAAATGAAGCCATGTGTAGCAGTAATGAAAAATGCATATACCAGTGTAGAGGAAATTTTCTAGTTCACTAAAATAGTTGCAGAAAATAGAAATCTGTATGACCAATGATCTCAAAAGTCTTTCTACCTCAAACTATTTGGGCTGTCAAAACGCTTGACAGAACCGACAGCTCTGCCTACAGCAAAATAAAATTACATAAGCTGCAAATAGGAAGGATTTTCATGAGAGCTCAAACAGAAAAACAAGTGTTATCATGATGCAAGACACCAATACTGTTGTTATGCCATCCAGTCAGCTTGTATGAAGGAACAAACTTTATTGTTTATTGAGACTTGTACTGGCTCATATATAGCAAATTTATACAGGAAGAAAAAAGAAGGTCAAAGGAGCATTGCTATTTGGAACCAAAATTTTGAAATCAAGCATCAGGGATATATGCAGGCATGTGTACACAAACACATGCATAATTCAGAATCCATTTTGCTCTCCAGAAAGGGTAAAAAAAATGCACAAGCGATCGCTACATTAATCCTAGCTCATATAACTTTAGAAGCAATAATCAGTATACTGTATTTCCTTGATTTATAAGACTAGTTTAGTATCTGAGGAGAGCAAGATCAAATTAACAAATATTAATTTAGCAAATCAACATATTGATGACAATGCTTACTCCATGTGACTAATGTACAAACAAAATGAATCCCACTCTTCATGCAGCTAATCACAAAACAAAAACATATATTTGTCCAAGTAAAATAGGCATCTTAGCTTGAAATGTACAAGAATTAGCTCCAAAAAGCCCTGAACAAATCTCAAACCCAGATTGGTAAAATTACAAAAAACAAAAAACAATCTTAACAGGTAAATTCATAAAATGAGGAGTAACCCTGATCACATATAATGCCAAACCATAAAAAATTTTCAAGAATTACGGTTAAAATTGTAGAGATAGTAGAAACAACTAGTAAGGTATAAAACAAATTAGAGCATAATAAAGGAGATACAAAAAATCCTCAAATCAACCAGGAAAAAAGAACTAAAGGCGAAACCTTTTCAACGAAATACTGTAATAAAATTCAGAAAAACAAAACCCAAATCAAGAAAATAGACCCCAAACAATAAATTTATGTCAACTGCAAAGAGAGACTGTTTGAGTGAGACTTACCCAGGAGAAAAGAGGAGAAAGGGGAAAAAAAATTTTGGGTGCTTATATATTGAGATTTGTGTAGGCACATGAAAAAAGGAGCAAACTTTTGCTGAACTAAAAGGGAAATAATGAGAAGAAAAAAAATTGATAAAAAGGTTTATGGTATTTTGTGAAGGAAAAAGGAAGAAGAGAACATCACAAAAGTACAGCAGAGCAGAGTATTATTATTATTATTATTATTATTATTATTATATGCTTCCAATTTGAAAAGTGAAAGTTCGATTAAACTTAACAGTCTATGAGAGGCCTGGTCGGTCTACTCGCTCGCGCGTGCCCGATCACAATTACTCGCTCAATTTATTATTATTATTATAATATATATATATATATATCACAGATATCATACACAACATAGTATTAATTTGATATTATATAAATACTTCAATTATTAATGTAAAATTAAATAGCTGGTTTCTTAGCTTAGTGATAAGATGAGATTAATTTAACAGTACATATCTGAGTTTGAATTTCACCGATAAAATTAATATTTAAAAAAATACTAAAACTAAATATTTACATTTTTTCAATTCAATCAATTTGAAAAAATTATCTGGTTTACATAAATGTATAAACTCATAAAAAATGTCTTTAATAATTGTAAATGAAAATTTGTATATAATAGTGATTTTATTAATTATTACAAAAGTCAGGCTTTTGGTAATAATAGTAGAAAAATGTAGGATTTTCAAAAAGAAAGAAAGAAATATGTATTCTAATGGGCTAAACTTTATATGCAAGTTACAATTATGGTCAATACTAAAAACCAAAAAAAAAAAAAGATAAAAACAAAGAAAAACTCAACTGAAGAATATATATATATATATATATTTTTAATTCAAGTCTCATATCATTTAGTATTCACTTTTTTTATATGCTCAAAATGCTCTTTTTATAAGTTAAAACCAAGTCCAGTGTTAAATTTGGAGAAAATTCCAACAGAATTGGCATAGAAAAATGATTTTTTTTTTTTTCTTTTTGAGAATAAGAAAATTGCATTTTGAATATTAAAGAAAAGTAAAATAATTTGGGCATTGCTTATTGAGTTGGACTTGGGATCAAAATAGAAAATTATTAAATTATTTAATAACGTTTATTTTAAAATTATTAATTAAATTAAAAATCACTTAAAATAAATAAGTTAAAATTATTAATTTAAAATTTATATTAAATACAATAAGATATTATATTTTTTAATATTTTATAATTTAAAAATTATATTATTTATTTTATTCAATAATTAATTTTTAATTTTACCATATCACAAAGAAAAACTTTCAGTAGCACTTCCTAAAAATAAAAAAAAAAATAAAAAAAAAACATTTGCACTATATTAGGATGTGGGCTCTGCCTCCAGCACTAGCGAGTGGGTCTAGTAATGTAGAAGATAGAGGGAAGAGGGCATTAACAGTTATAAAGAAATGGCCACCACCAACGTAGTGGTAGGGACTGGGGAATCGACACTTCTAGTTTTGGCACATGCACCACCTTATTTATCTCTTTGATTCACTGGTTTTATTTATTTAGTTATTCGCCTTTAATGCCAATTGAAGTTATGTCCCTTGGCATTGGACATTGATGCAGCTCAAATTTCAATTATGGAATTGTTATACAGTGTACACCATTTCAAAGTTAAAGGAGCCAGCCCAAGTTTTAACTACCCACCCAACCCATTCCCTAGGCCACAACTTTCTAACCTCTTTTCCTTCCTTAAAAAGAATAATGATAGCAACTATACGTATGATATTTTAAGGATCCAAATTCTGGCCCAACCTTTGGGCTGATCAAGATCACTCTTTAAAAGCTGTAGCCTGTAGGACATGTCCTAAATCCTAACCCGTAACCGTAGGATATGTCCCAGCCCTCACATATATAAAAGAAAGAAGAGATTAATGCTTTGTTTGTTTTGAGGGAACTGAAAGGAAATGGCTGAGAAAAGAATTAAATTAAAATTTACTTTTATTATTTGGGTATTAAAATGAGAAGAAACAATAGAAATTAAGGGAAATTGCACTTTCCAAAGACTTTTTATTTTAACTATTTTAAATCATATACACGAAGATATATCACATACTAGAATATATGCATGTATCTGCATAATATAAATAGAACAACTAATTATTGTATGTATATAAGTCAATTACAAACAATGAGTCACATTTCAATTAAACTATCAGTCCTATGATTTTATATCTAAATAGATATGTTCATATTATATGGGCCGAGCTTAAATTTAAAAAATATTAAAAATTTTAAAATATTCAGATTCATCTATTTATAATTTTTTTTATAAATTAAGATATGCGGTATCCACATTTATGTATAAATGTGTTTATACATCATTTCAAAGTTATAAGGAAGCAGCCCAAGTCTCTCACCCTCCCTCCCTTAGGGCTTAGGTCATAGCTTCCCAACCTTTTTCCTCCTTTCCAAAAGGATCTTTTGCATGAATGAGGGCACTTTACACTTATGACGTTTGAGAATTCCCTATCCAGACCCAACTTTAAGCCAATTAAGACCATTCTTTAAAAACTGTAGGACAAATCACAGCCTACTAGTGGGACTAATAGGGGCTTTCATGTCCGAAATTGATTGTTATGAGACGTCAGTTACGAACGAGTCACAGTACTGTGACTTGTGAGTATATATTCAGGTGTCTCCAGCCTATTTAGTTCAACTGTGTAATTAATTTTTGGTAGTTAGCTATCTATTGCCATTCACTGCTGATTATAGTTTTAAATAATGGCTGATTCGTTACGTATCGGTCGTTTCGTTTAAATTTTTTAGAAGTTTAATATGTTATTTGGACATTATACATATATTAATAAAAATTAATTCTGAATCGGTACTGAATCTCTCGATATACACTGATACGATCGTTATTTAGTGTTACGGACGTGACGTATCAGTATAAAATAATAATAATTATTATTATTTTAAAATTTTTAATTTTATTAATTTAAATTATAAATATATTATTTAAAAAGACTATAATTTTATATTTTTCATATATTTTTTATATTTTATTAGTGTAAATTATTAGTATATTGTTCTTTACATTATTTATAAAATAGTTTTTTTTTTAATGTCTTTATAACATTATTGATAGTCTTCAATAGCGCGCAAAACAATCAAGATCCTCAATGACACTCTTTTTGGTGGTGATTAATTAATCTTGCGATCTATTTATTTTTTTCATATTACTTTATTTGCTTAGAGTATGATGAGTTTTTTTTTATCATCTTATTCATCTTGAATAATGTGATTTTTTCCCTCATGAATTAATAAAATAATATTGATTTATCAAAAAAAATTTAAAATTTTTAAGTTAATACAGTATTTTATTAGGAATTTATGTAACTTAATTATTATTATTATTATGCATTATTTATAAATATGTTATATAATTTGAACTTTTATAATTTAGATTGTGTTTATTAATTTAATATATTATATTTTGGATGTTACAGTCTATTTCTTGTTGATTTGGATTAGTTTGCTAATCCTTTATGAAAATTCACGGTAGCGACGGCCGATTCAGTCCGATTCCGTTATACCAATTTCGATATCGATACAATAGGTAAAACCGTTATTTAAAACACTGCTAGTGATTAGCAGTTGAAAATTAAAAGATTAAATATTAATGGTTAAATTTTTTAGTTTTTAACATTTTTATTATAATTTTAAAATGTTAACATTAGATTTTAAAAATAATATTCCAAACACTAAAATTATCAAGTGGCTTATGTCAGTAGTAGTTGAAAATTGAGAATTCAAATATCAAACACTAACTTTCAACCAATCATTCAAACATATTTTTATAGTCCGTTTAGTACACATAATTGCTTAACTAAGCCATAGTATTAGTAAATAACACTATGTTTGTTACCTATGATTCAGATTAGGCTTAATAATCCTAAAAATTTAGCTAACTCATGAGATAGATGTTATTTAAAATCTAACCCCTCATGTCTTTAATAAGTCTTATCTAGTGGGATTACTAATCCCATCATTTATAACACTATATTTTTAAAAATAGCCTAATTTTTTATTTCATTTATTAATCTATCATACCAAATATAATATTATAAAAGTATGATTAATTAATACTATAGATTAAGATTTTTTAAGCAAACAATATTTAAGATAAATAATCATATGATTTAACTAAGTCTAAAATTTTAAATTAATTTTAAGAATTACGAATTCGTGAATCAAATAAACTGTTAGTGTAATAATAAAATAAAAATATTTTAGAGGCGGACATTAAAATTTAAATTTCACTGATGTCCCTATTTCCTTCTCCAATAGTGACATATTTAAGTATGGAATTGTTGGTTAAATCACCGTTCAAACTAATTGACAGACTTGTTAAACTGTATTTTAAAAATCATATACTAATTGATAAATTAATCAATTATAATAAATTCATTACTAGTTGGATCACTTCAACTGTTTTAATTCAATGAACAAATGATTAATTTACGAAATAAAATAAATCAATTTAGATGAATTTTCAAAATACTGTTAAAGAAAAATATCTAAAATTCACATGCAGTGTCCAACAATAAATTAATTTTTGTTAAAAAAAAAAAATGAGCTACAAGTCTACAACTAAGCAAAATCAGAGTCACAATCAAAAGTTGGTGGACCTCAAAATCTAAATAATATAGGGATAGTGAAATATCTCTCTTTTCCTTGTTCTAAGCCTCTAACGTCTCTTTGCTGTGGAGCCATTAATTAAGAATAGACCTGGTTGTGTTTCAATTGGCGGTTCTCGTACATTTATTTGTTTCTTTGAATTTGATTTATGGGGCATGAATTGAAAGTCTCGTGCATATGATGGCACCCCATCTTCATTTAAGTCGGTTTGAGTAAATGCGAGGGCCACCAGCCCACTACTGTACTAGCTATTGTGATGTTAGTTAATAGTGTTCCTATATTAATTATGATAAGCTTTTGGTAAGTCGAATTTGAATTCCAATGACAGTAAAATAAAAATCAATGCATTAATAATGAATTTACAAAATTTAAAAAAAAAACATTAATTATATCTAAATGCTAGCGGTGAAGAGTTTTTAATTTTTTTTATAAAATATTTTTTCCGATTCACAATAACTGTTTTTTTAAAAAAATGCACTTAGATTAAGAAAACAATAAATTATGAATAATTTCAAATCAAATAGACTAATATACTCTTAATTTGTCTTTCACCAAAATTCTACTAATAATACTAAGGTGGTGTTTAGTAAAACTGAAATTAAACGCTGAAAAATTAAGTGCTGAATTTTAAGCGCCGAATACAATAAATACTGAAATTTTTAAGTGCTGAATATAATAATTTTGTTTGATAACTATTATTATTGAAAATTATTAAATTTCTTTATTAGATATAATTAACTATGTGATATTGATATTTAAGTTTTAACTATTAAACACAGTTTTGAAATTAAAAAAAATAAAATTATAAATAAAAAAATTTAGAAGCAATAATCATATTAAGATAATATTTCTGATAAGTTTTTTAAAAAATAAATATTATTAAACTTTAAATGAATATTTAAAAATATGATAAGAGTATAAAAGTTACTTTAATAAAAAATTTTAAAAACTCAATAACTGAGCGTGTTCAGTATAAATTTTAAGTTAAATATTTTAACTTATCATTTTAAATAGTTTTTGATTTAATTGAAAATTTTAAGTTGTAATCATTTTATATTATCAAACACCCCCTAAGTCAATTAATATTAAGGGTAAATTTAAAAAAAAATTAATTAATGTTACATTGAGTTTATAAAACGACAATTATATTGAAATAAAATCACTTTTCTAAATAGACAGTTATTGTGAAACAGAGGAAATAATTTTTTTAACAGTTAAATATTTCACTGCTTATCGCTAACTATCAAACGTAAATTTAAACGGAGATTATGTTGAATGCCAGTAAAAAAAAAAAAAATCATGTTGAGTCTTCTTACTTTCTAAATTTGACTAGTGTAGTTACATGAATAGTACTATTAGCCCTTGACTATTTATTATTTGGTATTTTGGTTGAAATATCATTTGAAAGTATTGTTTTGAATCCGAAATATCTTATTCTATGCCTCTTTTGACAGCAACAAAATAACAATAATAATAATAATAAACTACATTTGATTTTTTTTTTTTTTTTAATTTGATGGTCAAAGTATTTTTCATCACTTTTATATTCTATGAAAATTAAATTTTCTCTCAAAGTTTGCATATTCCTACTCTATTAAAACTAAAATTTTTCTCAAACGAGTATTATCTTTTAAATATTAACTCTAAGAATTAATTAAATCCTAATTAATAAAATAGAAAGTAAATTATAATCACATTAAATTTTAAGGTTATCTAATTTATTTATTGAACAAGTATAATATTTTTTTTTAATAGTAAATCAATATATGAGAGTTTGTTTATAATGTATAAATTAATTAGTTTCAATCTCCCAAATTTTGTTCATATATATATATATATATATTTTTATATATGAAACAAATATAAACTGTTTTAAAAAAATACATTTCTATTTCATTTATTAATGTCGATAACTAGAAAACAAAATCAAACGGCCAACAATTAATAATTTCGGTTCTGGCATTTACAAGGGATGCCTCAAAATCTAAGACAGTTGTAGAAGCAGAAGTATAAGCAGTAAAAACTGTGTAAAATATCATTAAATTTTTATATAAAATGGTAAGTGATGATCATCATCATGGGCTCCACCAAACTTATTATAATTAAAAATATTTTTTGAATTATAATATATATATATATATATATATATATATATATATATATATATATATATATATATATATATATATTTCATTAAATAATTATACCCAATCAATAAATATTTATAAATTAATTAAGAATACCCTAATAATAATATAAAAGGTTAGTTCAATAATAAGACACTTATTAATTTATAAGTTTTGTTAACAAGTATCCTAGAAGCATTAGTTAAAAAGTAATTAATACATATAAATTTATCTACAAATAAGTAGATGAGATAAAAATACGAATGATAATTTATTTATTTAAATAAAAAATTCTTTTTTTTTAAGGCAATTAAATCAAAATTTCTTAAAATCCTTCCTTTTATTTTTTATAATTTATTTTTATATAAATTTATATAAAATCCTTTCTTTTCTTTTGTATAATTTATTTTTAGATAAATTTATTTTTCTTCTGCATCACTTATCCTTTAATAAGTGCTCTTACGACACTTATTGATAAAATTCTTAAATTTATTTTATTTTAGGAAACAAAATTTTTAATTTATTACTACTTCCATTCTAAAATAATGGACGTTTTAAAATACTAATGAAATATTAATGATATTTTTTTTAATTTTACTTTTATTCATTATTATATTCACTACTTAATATTCTCTCCATTTTTTTAATTGTCTTTTTTTTAAGAATTTTTTTTTCAAATTATTTATCATTTTAGAAAATCAATTAGATTTCAATTTTTTTCCCTAATTTTATTTTTATTATCTACTCTAAAATTAATGCACATATTATTCATTACTCTATAACCAATAAAGGTAATTTAATCATTTTATTATTGAAATTTAACGTAATTAATTATTTTTTAATATTCGTAAAACAACAAAAAAAACGACAATTAAAAAGGAATGGAAAGAGTATTAATGAAGTTTGAGTAATTCAACATAAAGGTAATTTAGTTATATATTCCCTCTATTCCTTTTTATTTATCATTTTTTGAAAGAATTTTTTTTCCAAAATATCTGTCACTTTAGAAAACCAATAAGATTTTTTTTTTTTTTCAATTTTATCCTTATCATCTACTCTAAAATTAATACACATATTATTCATTACTCTATATTCAATAAGAGTAATTTATTCATTTTATTTTTTAAATTTAGAACAATTAATTATTTCTTAATTTTTTTAAATAAAAAAAATGATAAATAAAAAAAATAAGGGAGTATTAACTATTTTTATACAATTAAAACTATTTAGTTAGTTCCCTATTTTAAAGTCAATTATTTTGGATTGAGTGAGTATTAATAATACGTTAATGTTAACAAATTGCAATTCCCAAAACCTATCTAAGATTTTGTGCCATTGTCAATGAAAGTGAAGCCACCAACTGACAAGTTAAGTTTCCTTTTCTGTCAGTTATCGTTTTTGTTTTGAGTTTCCTTTTAGTTAATCTGTCGTTTTGCTCTTCCAAACCCCAAATTTAATAGCCATTGTTAGGAGCACAAAACTCTAATTAAGCAATTATCATTATCTTTACTTACCCGCCAAAATTAACTCATAATTAAATGTATGTATTTACGCTTCAACATAGCTTTCTCTTCCTTAATTTCCTACTCCATCCATTCCATTATAATTGATGATTTTTGAAGATTTTTTTTAAATTATTTATCATTTTAGAAAATTATAAGATTTCAGTTTTTTTTTTAATTTTATCATTATCTTTATTATTATACATTACTCTATAATTTATATACATATTAATTATTTTGCAGTAATCCAAACTTTTTCTTAATGTAATTTTAAGTCATTTCAAAGGATAATTTAATTATTTTTTTTCTTAGAACTTAACCTAATTAATAATTTTTTAATTCTTGTGAAACAATAAAAAAAAAACATGAATTATAAAAGAATGGAGTGAATATTTGAGTATGACCAAAGCGTCTTAAATAAATTTTTATCTAATTTATCATTTTAATTAAATTAAATATATGGTGAAGTTTTGTTGGGAATTGTAAGAGCAATGAACAATTCCATTTTTTAATATTTTTTTCATGACATGGTTTATCTTTTTAGTTTTTAGGCCCTTTTTCAAGCTTTTTGTTTTGTCTTTCTATTGCTTACATATCACAATAATTATTTAAATCATTTTGACCCATAATAAATCAAATTTGCTAGGTTTTTAAAAAATTAATGAATTAGTTAGTAGGGAGGGAGTGCTTGCTTCTTTTTCTGAACTTGACTAAATTAGGTCTATTATTTGTATTTGCAATTTGCAATTAATTTATTATATGCTTATTGTTTATTATCCTACTAATGATCAACTATTTCAATTTTAAAACTTAAATTGGTCAGTTATCCATTAAGTTTAGAGAATGATTACATCAAGAAATACATCTTTATCTTTTTAAATAATAATTAATAAGAAGAGTATTTGAAATTTCGTATTGTAGACTTTTTTTTTTTTCCTTTATAAAAGCTATGATACTTTATTAGTAAATAACTCAATTTATTTGGTTAAAAAAATCTCAAATTAATAAGCGAAGACTAAAAAGTAATATTTTACTGATATATCGATTTCAATAGTTTACTTAATTATTATAAACTTTATAATATCAATAAGTTTTTAATTAATAATATTAGAGTATTTTTTGAAAATTGTTAGAAAAAACGTTCATTGTTCAAAATTTATATTTGATATTGATATATTTTTTATCCTAATAATAAAGATTTAAAAAAAAAAAAAAAAAAAAAAGGAAAAACAATATTTGGCATGAATTGTCCCTAATGGAGAAAGACACACATACCTAATCCAAGACAAAGATCAAATCATCAAAAGCTATGTAACTCTCCATGATGCACATGCATTGTAGGGTCACACAAGTGATGAAACCATTAAATACTCCTATAAGTTACAAAACTATATATAAATAAATTAATATAATTAAGAATAATCCTGAATGATGTAATTGTATTTGATAAAATAATAATAATTATGTAATTTTTTAATACTTATGATGTAAAATAAAGGTAATTATTATTTATTTATTTCTTACTGTATTATGTGTTAAAATTACATTAATTTACGTTAATTATTTTTTACACAACTTGCTCCATCTATCATTATCCTATAATTAATTATCAAGAAATAAAAAATATATATTTGTATTAGTTTTCGCTAGATCTCTTTATTTGACCATATGTATGTAATTTGGTAGTTGTACATTAAGGCCCACAAATATCTGAAATCAAGATTGATAAATGGTGAGTTTGTCTGATTTCTCTCATGTGGTAGGGCATATCCCTACAAACAGACCTCACAAGATTTAGCTATAGGACTTGTTAAGATCATGTTGTGTACATTAAAAAAAAAAAAAAAAAAAAAAAAATCCTTTATAAGGTCTTTATTTTTATAACAGATAAATTATTCTAATGTAAGAATATTTGTTAAGTGTTGTGATTGATAATTATGTTTTTCTAATCATTGAATATTCTGTAGAATACCTTAACATTTGAATTGATTGATAAAATGCACCAAATGAATGTAGAATAAGTGATGGAAATAAAACAAATTAGATATGGTCCAAAATTTAATTAATTGATGTGAAAAACATAACATGAAAGATTTGATTAATTATGCTAAATTAGTATCAGAGCATTATTTCCAATTAACTCTTTATTTAAAAAAAACTTCATTTATCTAATTGAGGGTATTTTAGATGATATTTAAATATAAAGAGTATTCAAATTCAATAAACTATCTATATTTTGCTTTTTATTTTAATTTGTCTTATAAGTATTTACAGTCCGTTTGGTACATAAAATTACTTAATTAAGCCACAATATTAGTAAATAACACTATATTTGGTACATATGATTTAATTTGAGCTTAATAATCTCAAATGCTTAGCTAATCCATGAGATATGTGTTATTTAAAACCTAACTCCCAATGTCTTTAGTAAGTCCTACCTAATGGGATTACTAATTCCATCATTTATGACACTTTATTTCTTAAAATAACCTTACTTTTTATTCCATTTATTAATCTATCATATCAAACATAAAATTATAAAAGTATGATTATTTAATACTATAAATTAAGATTTTTATACCAAATAAGATTTAAAATAAGTAATCATATGATTTAACTAAACTTATGACTTAAACTAATCATAAGAATTACGAATCCGTAAATCAAACGAACTGTTAATGTCTTAATATTTGTTTTCCTAATTTTCTTTTTATTAGATTTCACTTTTTTTTATTTGATTAGTTTTCCTCCAATAAAAAGATAATATCAATTAATAATATGCATAAAAAATTGAAGTGTATTAATTACAATTAAAATAAATATTGAAATTTTGGCTCTCTAAATGTGGAGAGTTAAACCAATTATCTAATTTATATTTTGAAGGTAAGGAGTTTGTTGAAGTTCTTTTTTTTTTTTTTTTTTCCTGAATAACTCTTTATAATAAAAAGCTCAATTTAAATAAAGAGTCTATTAAAAATGCTCTAAGCTATCTATAATTATGTTAGCATAAGCTAGCTTATAAAATGTCACTTTTTCTTTTACGCTCACTTTGATTATTAAATAGTTAAATTATGGATTAATTTGATGATATTAAATAAAATTATTTAATTATTATTTAAATTTATTAATTCTGAATTTTTTATTTTTAAATAATAAAAATAAAATTATATTTATTATATATACAACAACATTTTAATTATTTTTCATAAATTTAACAGAAAAAAATATAAAAACTAGATAGAATAACTAAATAATTTGACAAAACCAAAATTGAGAAACTAATTAGTTAGTTTAGTGTTTAGTTACTAATTAGTTAGTTTTTTAAAAATTATGAATTAATTAATTAATTAGGTCAAATTTTAATGACTAAATAATAATTTATCCTAAATCTTATTTATTAAATAGCAGATTAATTAAATTGGACTAATAATTGCTATTTTCAGGATAAAGTTAGATAGCATTAATTATATATTTGTAAATTACCCTAAGTGCATCAAATTAAGTTGAATTTCTTTAATCAATTAAAAGTAAATTGCTCTAGGCAGTTTTTTTTTTTTTTTTTAAATTGAGTTTCCAGTTTCAATTTGCAATCTCAATTTTAACATTAATCTCAAATATATTATGTATTGAGCCAATTTAGGATTGTTTGGAACAGTGATGGACCCAAAAATTTAAGTGATAACAATACATAATAAATAACATAAAATATTTTGATTTTTTTTTTAACAATAATACGTACACACAAGAGTTATGAAATATTTTGAAACTTAAATATTATAATAAATAATACATAATATATTACTATATTTCACTGAAATATTATACTATAAATTTTGAATGAAAAATATTTATGAAAATAATTAGATTTATAACCGTAATTTTAATATTCTTTTGAAGAAATATTATCCACTTAATTTTTAAAATTAATATTTAAAAAGTCAAATAGATGAGGGGGATTAAGGGTATAAATAAAAAAGAATTCATGGAATTAGGAGTTATATATATATATATATAAATATAAAAGAGATGAAACTAAAGATTAAAAAAAAAATTTATGGAGTTATAAGGTAAAAATTAACATAAAATTTGAGGGGCTAAATTAAAATTTTTTTGGGTACAAATATAAAATAAGAAAAGAAAAATAGGTGAAATTAAAAACAAATTATGGGCTAGGGGCCTGTGGCCCCCCCCTAGCGCCCCCCTCTGTCCGCCTTTGACTAGGAAAGTTAATTCGTTATTAAGTCAATAATGGTGAATCATGGGAACAAAGCATAAATGCATAATTAAAAAGCTAATCTAGGCGCACATAATGTTACACGTACTAGTAATTAAAATAAATTGTATGAGATAAAAAATATATAAATTTTAAAAATTACTAATATTTAATATTTTTTCTTAGGAAAAATATTTTATTTATTATCATCTAAAGTGAATTAAAATTCTTACCTTTTCACATTTAATTTATTTTTAAATAAATTTATAATACTCCATCAATTTTATATTAAATGACATTTTGAAAGTTTTATCTTTTATCACAATATAAAACGTTTTAGTATATTAATAGAGTATTTATTTACTTTTTTTTTTATTATTTTTTAATTTTCATTAAATATATTTTTTAAAATTTTAAAAAATACTTAATAAGGACAATTTAATATTTTCTTCTACTAATTAAAGATAATTAATTAGTTTCTTAATATTTATGCATACTTTTAAAATGTTATTTAATATATAATAAAGGGAGTATAATTTTATTTATATTAATTACTCGTTAATCTATGCCATTAAAGTACTCATTAACATTTAAAATTACAAAAAAAAAAAAAAAAAAACTTTTTTAATTAAATTTATTATCCTTATTGTCTGTAATGGAGGGGTCGGAAAGATCTTAAAACTTTTTGGCACGTGAAATATCGTCACTAATTAGATCACTCCACCGACAGGTTAAGTAATTGACTAATTGTGGTAGTGACGGCGACGGGTGACCATTGCAGGAAATTAATTAATAATTATAATAAAAACTTATAAAAATAGCTTATTACATCCTCAACAATTCCACGGATTTTACACTCTATTATATTATTCTTAATTAATCTATTTATTTTAACTTATCTCATCAAATTCAAATACGTATACTCCAATAACACTCATATTTCACTCTTTATTTTATTTTTTTATTAATAAATCTATAATTTTATTTTTTTATATATAAATTTATAATTTCTTTTCATTTACTCTACATAAAATTTTTGCGACTAAAAAATATAATCTTTTTAAAAATATTATAACAAATTATTATTATTATTATTATTATTACATAAAATTTTTATTACTAAAAAAGAATAATTTGATTTAAAATATTATAAAATAATATTTTAATAATAATAAATTTTTGATTAATAATAATAATAATTTAAAAATAAAAGAAAAGAAGAAGAAAATATAAAAATATTAGTTTAGGGAGCCAATATCCCTAAACTAATATTAATAAAATTTAGGCTATTAATAAAATTTAAAGAATGAGGATAAAATATGAAGTTTATTGGAAGAAAAATAGTGAAATGACTCCCTATTTTTTAGTAAAGAGACATTTAAAGAGTCTTTTAGGTAAGGTTGCAAATGAATCAAGCATTTTGCGAGCGGCTCGGTTTATGCTCGATAAAAATTCGTTCGCGTTTGACTCGTTTTATAAATAA
The DNA here is from genome assembly GCA_949750685.1 of Vernicia montana. NCBI lineage: Eukaryota > Viridiplantae > Streptophyta > Magnoliopsida > Malpighiales > Euphorbiaceae > Vernicia > Vernicia montana. The sequence continues at coordinate 3,569 of CATKHJ010109396.1, read as the reverse complement.
GTCAAACTTGAACCTTACTTTAAGACTTGATTAATAAACGAGTCAAGTTTGAGCAAAGTAAAACTCGGCTCGATTAGACTTGTGAACAACTTGATAATAAGCTCACGAATATGCTAGATTAATAGGCTCGTGAACAACTCAATAATAAGCTCGTGAACAATTTGATTATTATTATTATTATTACTTTTAACACTTCAAAAAATATATTTTAATACTCTTATAAATTTTTTTGTAATTTAATTTGACTAAAATATATATACTCCTTATTAACATAATCTAATATTTTATTATTATGTAATCTAATATTTAAAAATATTTTTTCATTAATTACTCCCTCCATTTTGAAGAATTTTTTTTTTCTAAAATATCTGTCACTTTAGAAAACCAATAAGATTTTAATTTATTTTTTTCAATTATATCCTTATTATTTACTCTATAATTAATACATATATTATCCATTATTCTATAATTAATAAGGGTAATTTAGTCATCTTATTTTTGAAACTTAACGTAATTTATTATTTCTTAATCCTTGTGAAACAATAAAAAACGACACATAAAAAGAAATGGATGAAGTAATATCTTTGTAGTATATGTAATGTTCAAATTTATAATTGAATTTTTTTTCATTAATTGGATGCTTTTGCTTTTATGTTAGTTTTAAATATTTTTGTTATAATTATTTTATTATAAATAAATATTTAGAAAGTTGAGTATTTTAATAAATTATAAACAAATTTCAAAACGAATATAACTCGAGTTTAGCTGAATTATAATTTATTAACGAACTCAACTCGAACTCAGCTCGAGTTTAAACGAGTCGAATTTGAATATGATTTCAAAATTGATTCAAAACTTAAACTCAAAAAAAAATATTGAGTCGAATCTAAATATGCTAAAACTCGACTCGGTTCGATTACAACTCTATTTTTAGGAATGCTCTAAATAGATTGAAACCCTAATAAGTAGAAGGGTGGTCGGCCGCCCATGACTTTAGCTAGGCCCATCCATCACATGGTGTTCCTACGAAGTGATATATTGCCCCCCCTCTACTTTGTGCATTTTGCTGTTTCTTTTGTTTTGGACCTATCTTTGAATAGTCTATTTTGGGGTTCATTTCTTAGTCAAATAGCGTTTCAATGCCCTACTCTCCCTTTGTCATTTCCTTGTCAACTTTTCTTTTTCATTTTTTTTCCTCCTCTAGACAAACACTTTTCTTATTTTTCTTATTTTCTCTTTGGAAGCATATAATATGTTAATAGGGGTGTAATCGAGCCGAGTCGAGTCGAGCTTTAGCTTGTTCAGGCTTGGTTCGATATTTTTTTTTCGAACTCGAATTTTAAATCGAGTTTGAAAATCATGTTCAAACTCGGCTCGTTCAAACTCGAGTCGAGTTCGAGTTCAACTCGAGTTCGGCTCGTTAAAAAATTACAATCGAGTTTCTCGAACTCGGCTCGTTAATAAATTACAATCGAGCTAAGTTCGAACTCGAGTTCGATTCGTTTTAAAACTCGTTTATAATTTATCAAAATATTCAACTTTCTAAATATTTATTTTTAATAAAATAACTATAACAAAAATATTTAAAACTAACATAAAAGTAAAATCATCCAATTAGTAAAAAAAAAAAAAATCTAATTATAAAATTGAGTATCACATGTATTACAAAGATATTAATTAATAAAAAAATATTTTTAAAAATTAGAATATTATATTATATAATAAGGAAATATTATATTATCTTAATTAGGAGAATATATATTTTAATCAAATTGAATTACCAAAAATTTTATAAAAGTATTAAAATATATTTTTTGAAGTGCCAATATTATTAAGTTAATAATAATAATAATAATAATCAAGTTGTTCACAAGCCTATTAATCGAGCTTTTTGCAAGCCTATTCACGAGTTTATAATCGAACTGTTCACGAGCCTAATCGAGCCGAGCTTAACCTTGTTCAAACTCAGCTCGTTTATTCATCGAACCTTAAAGTAAGGCTCAAGCTTAGCTCGTTTACAAAACGAACCGAACGCGAACGAATTTTTATCGAGCTGAACACCGAGCCGCTCACGAACGGCTTGGCTCATTTACACCCCTATATGTTAATTCCCTTTATTATTTCTATTATATATACATATATAACCAATGAGCAAATCACTATTTTTTTTTCTTTGAAATTTGCCATAATATGCACATGTTAGTATTTTACTAATTATATATTTTAAAATTAATTAATAATTTTATTATATATAGTATTGTGTAGTGAAAATAAAAGATTTTAAAAAGATTAAAATGTTCTCACTCTATTTAAAAGTTGGGAAGTGAAATATTTCATATTCGAATATCTAAATAACTATGAAAATTTTTACTAATTTAATAAGAGATTTAAAAGGATAGGTTTATTCCTGTTGAATAATTTACAATATTATTTGGGCCAATTAGACATCTAATATATATATATAAAGGCTTAATAGATGAATTTACCATAAATTTTGCATGTTTTTACAATTATATCCTATTCTTTTTTTTTTCAATTATATTCCAATTTAAATATTTAGTTACAAACTAAATTGAAAATAATAATAATAATATTTTCATTCCAATTTAAATGTTTAGTTACAAACTAAATTGAAAATAATAATAATAATATTTTTATATTAATTTGAAGGGTAAAAATGAAATTAATTTTAAAACTTATTATATCATATTATCAATTTAATCTTTAATTTCAATAAGGATTAATTGGGTTCTCCAACTTTTTGAATTTATAAATTACTAACAATCAAACTAATGATTTAATTAATCAAATTTGCAAAGTTAAAGTGTTTAATTAACTTCCATCTAAACTTAGGAGTTAATTTGATAATATAATTTAATAAATTTGCGTACCAATTTAACTTTTTAAATTTTTAATTAATATTTTTTTTTACAATTGTAACTTATAATAGAATTGAAATAAAATTTCAAATTTTGGCAGAATTGGCAAAAAACATATATATAATTACAAAAATATACAAAATTTAATTAATAAAAAAAGTGTTTTATAATAAAAATTAATACAACGTCAAAATGCAAATCCTTATAAGTAATTTATAATACGAGTTGAATTATAGAAATTCAAATATTGTATTAAAATTCCATTGGCTAAGATAAATAAATTTTTTAAAAAATATTATTTAACGAAAAAAATATTCTCTCTTTTTTTTCGGGTTTTAGAGATAAACTCTACATTATCTCTAAAATACTCTTTCTTTCTCTTATATTTTTTAGGCCGCCCCTCTACTTTGTGCATTTTGCTGTTTCTTTTGTTTTGGACCTATCTTTGAATAGTCTATTTTGGGGTTCATTTCTTAGTCAAATAGCCTTTCAATGCCCTACTCTCCCTTTGTCATTTCCTTGTCAACTTTTCTTTTTCATTTTTTTTCCTCCTCTAGAAAAACACTTTTCTTATTTTTCTTATTTTCTCTTTGGAAGCATATAATATGTTAATAGGGGTGTAATCGAGCCGAGTCGAGTCGAGCTTTAGCTTGTTCAGGCTTGGTTCGATATTTTTTTTTCGAACTCGAA
>CATKHJ010109387.1:0-11120 GCA_949750685.1 Vernicia montana | reverse complement strand
ATTTGTTCTTTCTTTTCTAGCATATGTGTTTTACACATTAATTAAGAGATTGCTTGGAAGTTTATTGGACTCAAACATAGGTGTTGTGAAATTTTAAAACATTTAAGATTTCACAAACCTACCGATTCCGCTGCGCTTGGGCCCAATATCCCTTCAATATAAACCCCTCTTTATTTTCAATCTCAATTTCTCTTCATCTCATTTTTATTTTTACTTCTCCTTTCATCTCTATGGCACCCAAAACAAAGTTCACTAGAGCTTCAAAGGGCAAAGAACCTGAAGCAACACAAGTTCCTCAACCATATCCTCTTGAGCTTATGAAAAGCATAACCAAAGAAGAAAAGCTCAATTGGATTAAACTTGAAGCCAAACCAATCCTAGCCAACAAAGTCCCAAATCTTTTTAACTTTAGAACATTAAGAATAGAAGGTGATGTTGTCCACTACTTGGACAACCTCAATTGGAGGCCTTTTATTTTTCCCACCGAGGATGGACATGTAGAACTTACACGGGTGTTTCTTGCAACCTTAGTGCTTGAGAAGAAGTACTCCGATCCTTATGGCCCTTATGGCATCCATTTTCGTTTCTTTATTCAAACTTATGGGCTCAAATTGGAAGAGGTGGCTGAAGTATTTTCATTTCAATAAGAGGGTGCTTCTACTTTCAATGAATTGGACATGAACTTCACCAACTTTTGGAAAGAGTTGTTCATAGAAACAAGGTATGACCCAAAAACCTCCTTGGCCAAGCATTTTCGTACCCTAAATTTTTGGGTGCTCCATCGTATTGTCACCTTCTCCATCAATGCAAGGGGAGATGGCAATGAGAAGGTCACCCAAAAAGACCTTTTCTTCCTCTTTGGCCTTATTAAAAACCAAAAAATCCAAACCGCCAAATTTTAATTGATCAATTTGTTCATCTTGCAAAAACCCCCAAAGGTATCTTCCTTTCCTCCCACATCACCCAAATAGCTAAACACGTTGGAGCCCTCACTCCTTCAAACAAAGTTATCCTCAAAACACATCTCTTTCCCACCTTCAACATGTTTGACATTGAATACATGGTCCACTCTAAATGTATTAGGGAGAAGAAAAATCACACTTTTGAATACATCTTTGGAGAATTTGGAGTGCAAAAAAAGTCTAGGAAGAGGACTAGACTTGCTATCTCTATTGAAGAGCCATCACATGAGGAGGAAAGAGTCCCCAAGGAACAAGGGACTCAAACTGCACCGAAGGCACCATCCTCTTCAAAAATGGAGAAAATGTTCTCCAAGATCATGAAGAGACTCTCTCTTCACATGGGGATATAGTGCAAATGCAAGGCAAGCTAGACCTTCCTCGATGTGATATCTAAGAATGGGAACTTAGTGAAGAGGAAGTGGAAGAATAAGAAGAAGAAGAACCTTGAACCTTAGACCATAGAGATTTCCTTTTCTTTTCTACTTGTTTTCCTTTTTTATTTTCTTTTTATTGTCATTTCTATCTTTATTTTTGCATCTTGTAAATTTTTTATTTTAATGAAATTTACCTCTTTTTTATCTTCCTTGATGCATTTGATATATATGTGTGCGTTTCCATATTTTTTTTCCCTACTTATTCCCTTTTATCTAATCAAACTTAGTCTTTTATTTGAATTAATTACTTGTTCTCTCTTAGTCTTTTTGATCTTGCTAAAGGGGGAGAAGTTATGAATTTAAAAAAATTAACTTATTTAATGAGTTTGATAACTTATTTAACGAAGGGGAAGATTTCATTACATGATTGAGGGGGAGAAAATCAATATTCAAATGAATCATTTCTTAAGGGGGAGCACTATATATTATCTGCTTTATTATTTTTTATCTCAAATTCAATTTGTTTGTCAAAATCAAAAAGGGGGAGATTGTTGACCTATGTACGGTTTCAAACTTAGTCAATCTCTATTTTGATCTTGACAATCAAATTGAATTTGATCTAACATTTCATCTAAGTGTATTTTTACAGAATAGATGCATTACACAAGCCTGAGTTTGAAGAAAAATGAAAAATCTCTAAGTGTTCTGCCTGAAGCGTAATTCGTGCCCGCAACAAGTTAGTCATGCCCGCTAAATGAGTTTCACGACTGCACCATATATGTCGTGACCACAACTCATCCATTTGCCTGAAATGCACATTTTACACAAAGAGGTTCGCAGTCAATGTTGCGATTGCGACTCTGACCGTAAGAAGAAAGTCGCGACCGCGACACTGATGTTGTGAATGCTATATTGATAAGGCTGAAATGAATCGCAATGGTAACATCAGCAGTAAATGAGATTATGCCACGTGGCACTAACCGTTGGAGACATATGAACATCGCGCCTGCTAAAACTATTTAGCGACCACAATATAGCAATTACGACCGAGAAAAAGGGTTAGCGACCGCAAATTACTTCTGACAAAGCATTTAATACAGATTTTGTAGCTGTTAAAGAGAGATTTGCTCCATACTTTTTATAACAGCTCTTTTATGGAGGGAAACTATAAATACCCCCTATTAAGAGTCTTCAAGACATCCAATAACCTCTCTAGCAACAAAACTCTTGCAAATTTATTTCTAAAACCTTCAATTTTCATTTAACACCTTATGTGTTTGTTGTAAGAGCATTCATTGCTCAAAAGAGTTTAGTGTTAGCCATTAAACACTTTTTAGGTTGGGGAGTTATCCTTTCTAAAACTCTTGTTGGGTTTGAGTGTTAGCCTTAGTGAAAACACTTGTGAGGTTTATAGTGTAAGCCTTGAAAACACTTGTATACGTTTGGTGTGAGCTTAAACACTAAGTTAGGAGTGAACTTGTTAAAACTCCATATATAGTGAAATACCCAATTGTTGATTAGGGAGTGGATGTAGGATTGGTTATAATTCAAACCACTATAAATTCTTGTGTCTTTCTATTCTTCTTACTCTTTCTTAATTAAATTTTTAATTTCCAACCAATTCAACCCCCCTTCTTATTTCATCTTGGGCTACAAACCTCCTTGCCATAAAACTTGTTTTGACAATCATGTTTACATGACATTTTGTTTGTATAACTTGATTCTTGATAGTAAATTTTAATTTCTTATCTTGAATGGTGCTTATAGATGCTAAATATGATTATTTATGTGCAATAGTCTTTGTGGTTAAGATAATCTTTTCCATATGTATGTTTTTTAAATGTTTGAAATTCCTGTTGATTTTGATCATTCATTTTGATGAAAATTGCATTCCATAAAAATTTTTCAAAAATTTCTTCAATTTTTTTAAGACCTCCTAAATCACAGTCGCTACATGCTATTAGCGAGCGCAATATTTAAATTTTTCCTACTCGTTGGTAATTTTCAAATATCATGGTCGCACAAGCTTTATCGCGAACATGAAATTTATTTTTTCTTTACCGTTACTCAGCAAATTTGAATATCGCAGTCGCGACCACCCTTTCGCGAACGCGATTTTCGATTTTGCCAAAAAAAAATATAGTCGTTTTAAAGTGGCTAGATTTTCATTTAATTCAAAAACTAGCCATTTTTTACTATTTTTTGGGCATTTAATGCCTATATAAACCCCATTGTTCCTGTAAATGAATCCACAATCAATTTAAACTCTCTCAAAGCCATATTCTCTCTTATTTTTCAACTCTTGCCCCTTTTACTCTCTCTATTTTCACTTCATATCTATTCTTTCTATTCTATTTTCTTCTATGGCACCTAAAACTAAGTCCACTAGGCCATCTAAAAGGAAGAAATCCCAAACTTTCCCAGAACCTTCACCCCTTGAGCTTATGATATGGATTACTAAAGAAGAAAAGCAAAAGTGGGTGAAATTGCAAGCTAAACTTGTCTTAGCCAACAAGATCCCAAACCTTCTCAATTTGAGGACTTGGGGAATTGAAGGAGATATTGTCCACTACTTTGACAATCTTCAATCGAGAACCTTCATCTTTCCCACTAAAGATGGCCATGAGGAACTCACCAAGGAGTTCCTTACTACCCTAGTTTTGGAAAAGAAATTCTCCTCTCCAGTTGGCCATTACGGCATTCAATTTTATTTCTTTGGTAAAGAGTATGGGTTAAGGCTAGAGGAAGTAGCAGATATATTTGGTTTTCAAAAGGAAAGGGCATCAAACCTCAATGAGCTTAACATGAACTTCACCGATTTCTGGAGGGAACTCTCTATTGAAACTAAGTAAAATCCTCTCTAGCCAAACATTTTAGAACCCTAAACTTTTGGATTCTCCATCGAATTATTACCGTCTATATCAATTCTAGAGGAGATTGTAATGAGAAGGTAACTTAAAAAGACCTCATTTTCCTATTTGGCCTAATTAAAGGAAAATCTATCCAAACCGCCCATTTTCTTGTTGATCAATTTATTCATTTGTCCAAAACACCTAAAGGTGTAATTCTTCTTTCATCTCAAATCACTAGAATTCCAAATAATGATGGTGCTCTCACCCTTCCCAACAAAGCAATCCTCCAAACTTATTTCTCACCCTCCTAAAATATGCTAGATATTGAGTACATGATGCACTCAAAGTGCATTAGGGAAAGAAATAATGCTTATGAGTACATCTTTGGAGAAGTGGGAGTGCAAGAAAAAGCAAAAAAAAATACAAAGAGTTGAAATGCCAAGTGGACGTCCATCCCAAGTGGAAGAAAGGGTCTCAAGGGAATAAGATGTGGGAGAAAGGGGAAAGGGGCTAAAAAAATAGAATCTCGCTGCTACTGCTGCTGCTACAGGGCCTACTTGCAGCAGCCGTAGAGCTGCCTGTGACAGTGTCGTAATTACCCTACGGTAGCCGCAAATTTATTTATTTATTTTTATTTTTATTATTAATTTTAGTGGTGTAAAATTAAGGGTTCATAGTTGCCCCCTCATCAAAATTATCTTGTTTGTAAGGCGATTCTAATGATAGTGAACCTAGAGAAAGGGATGGAAAAAAGGAACCAAAATAATGTCTAGGTCGGTGTTTGGACATGTTTGGGTTGGTAAAATGTCGAAGGAAAATGGTAAAGGAACCAAAGGGATGTCTAAATCAGGATTTGGACGTGTTTGGGTGACAAATGATTTAATTTTAGGAAGATGGAAAAAGGAACCACAGGGACGTTTATATCATTGTTTCTAAACATTTATGGGTGGAAGTTGACCGATAACTGAAAGCAGAAAAAGGAACTAGAGATAAATCTTGGTCAGTAGCTAGATATTTTTAGATGAAAGATGGGACTTACTTAGATAAAGAGCGGGGAAAGGAACCAGAGGGATGTCTAGGTGAAGGAAATGGAAAAGGAACTATAGGGATGTCTAGGTGATCGTTGCTAGACATTTATGGGTGGATTGGTTGATAAAAGAAACTTACTCCTGGTATCTTTGGGAGATTTAGATTGGAAGTGAAGTGATATTCCCGATCTGCTTCGGAAAATTGGAATGAAAGTGATATTCATAGTCTGCTTAGGTAAAAGAACCTAAGGCTATCTTAGGACAGGTCTGATTCTAAAGTTGAAATTGATTGGTTTGGGTGAAGGATCCTTTGATTGCTTGATTCAGGAATTCAGATTGATGATCCATCTTAGGAATTTGGATTGATGATCTGTCTTGATTCAGAAATTTGGATTGATGATCCGTCTTGATTCATTGAATTCGGATTAATGATCCGTCTTGATTCAGGAGCTCTGATTAGTTACCCGTTAAGTATGAAATGCATTTGACTATATAAAAATTATGAATTGGATACTTTGAACTTGTGAAGCATCAACTTGGTATAAAAGTATTAATCTTTTAGGAGAGAGGGTGCCCCCATTTTGGAAGGATGAGGAAAAGTGGCTCAATTATTAGGCCTTAGAAGGAAGTCAAGGCTAGGTCAGGCTTTGGCCTTAGAGGAGGTCATGCTTAAAAGGCTAGGTTAGGTTTGGCCTGAAAGATTATCTTGGAAAGTTAGGTCAGGTTTTTCCTTGGAGGGGTTATTACTTGAAAGGCTCAGTCAAGTATTGTCTGGAAAGGTTATCTTTAGAAGGCTAGGTCAGGTGTGGCCTAGAAGGTTATCTTGGAAGGCTGGGTCCGATTTAGCCTCAGAAAGGATTAAGTAGGAAGGCTCGGTTAGATTTAGCCTTGGAATAGATTCGGCGGGAAGGCTCGATTAGGTTTAGCCTTAGAGAAGATTAGGTGGGAAGGCTCGGTTAGGTTTGGCACTGGAGAAGTTTAGGTAGGAAGGCCCGGTTAGCTTTGGCATTGGAGAAGATTAGGTAAGAAGGCTCGGTTAGGTTTGTCCTTTTCAAAGGTAAAGATTGTCGGTTGGCTTTTGTGTGACCCATCTATTAAGAGTCTGCCTTTAGACATGGCTTTTGGAGGTGATTTGACCAGCTGGTCTACCCTTTGAACATAGCTCTATCCAGTTGGCTATCTAAATTTAGTTTAACAATCATCGGCCAAGGGATTTGTAGGCTTGCTTCATATGGTCCTGAGTTAGGGTTTGCCCTTAAGGTGGGGATTAAACTAGGGATGGTTTGCCGGCCTTGAGGGACTTGAACCTTAGGGATCAGATGATTTGCCAAGGAGACTTGGATCTGGAGGAATGGTATGATTTGCTAAGGTGGCTTGCACTTGGAAGAATAGTATGATTTATCAAGAAGGCTTGGGCTTGGAAGGACAACATGATTTACCAAGGAGCTTGAGATGATGGGCTCTGAAAGGCATGTCTGATTGGGGTTTTGGCTAAGGAGCTCTGGCCTTTAAGAAATATTGCAAGAGTTTGAGATCAATGGTACTTTGTCAACCGGTCTTAAAGGGATGGGTAGGAAAGGTGAGGTGCCACCTTATGAGTCAGACATAGTAAGTTGGACATATGGACTAAAGGATGAGACTAAACTCCTATGACATGAAGGATGATGGCAGAAAAGACTAGAAAGGTAAGAGCTACTAGGATGAGCTTGATAAACACAAGGTGAAGACTCTAACGGACACTTTCTTAATGAGTGATGTAGGCAACTTAACTTGATGATTTGAAGACTCAGAAAATACGACTTTAGGGAGAGGAAAAATTGTTTAGCTTTTCCTAGACATAAGCTTAAACAGACTAAGTACTTGAATTTTATTTTTTAACAAAACATGACAAAATGATCAACTAGACATTGAATCCAATTTGTACAAAATAAAGTTTTAATTTCTGCTTAAGTTGCCACAAATTTACTCCATCCTCTAGCTAAGTCACCCTTTTAGGTTTTCAACTTAGTGAACCATTTTGATTATTAGTTCTAATTTCTACCCGAGCCACCCTTTCGAGTTTTCAACTTCGCGAGCTTTTTTCCTTTTTTTTTTTAAGAGTGAAGAGGAGAGCGTTATTGGCATAAGAGAATTTATATTTGGATCGTACCTAGATTGGGCTACCTACATACCTCCACTTTTGTTGTCCCTTTGCTTGTCCTTTCTTAAAAGGGTCAGGTCTACGTAGTTATTGGTTACAATGCACTATTAAAACAACACGTTATTTCCCAATTGATTGTAGAGGCTGGAAGATTTGTTTCCATTTAAACCCACTAAGATGACATTTTTTCCAGGTAAGATTTTTTTTGAACATTTATGGGCAACCCACTATGTTTTGAATTTCACATCTTCTTGCAACTGATCATGACACTTACTTGTCCCTAGCAAGAAAAATTTCTATCTCAATTGTTGCCCCTAATTGAAGCATGGATGGGAGTTCAGTACGACAACTGTTGATGCTTCTTTTGATGATCTTTGGTCAACTTTTGCAAATTAGGTTTGATAGTCTTATTGGTTGGTTCACTGATAATGTGGAACCATTTCCTAGCTTCTTCCTTTTGAGAGCAGCATCCATTGACCGCGATGATTTCAAAAGAGTGCTCCAAACTTAACAAAGGATGTTAGCTTGGATGATATAAGGCTACTCCTATTCACCTTATCATTACCAAGATGCATTTACATCTGCTTAGGAGATTTCAAATTGATTCAAATTTCATGCCTCCAAGAATTTGTAGTTTCATTTCAATCAACTTTACAGAGATCTGTCACGACTCTCATGATCTTTTGAGATAGTGAAATCTTATCCATTCTAGATCCTTTTCCATCATGACTCTCATGATCTCTTGAGATAGTGCAATCATATCCATTCTAGATCCTTTTCCATCACTATAATTCATGGAAACTTATGATTGATTTGAATCCGCATATGGGTTAGTCAAAGAGACGAGTGCAAACTCCAATAATGCGATTCAACCAACAGGTGAAGACTGTATCACCTTTATTAGATAGCATTCATTACACGTGAACCTTCCCATTCTTCCTAGGTGTTATCTTGACTAATCTTGGTAGATGAGTGATTGGTTTGCCGAACCAACCACCTTGATGATCTCTTCTTGGATTTGACTTTCAATTGTCGTGGCTTTTTGCTTTATGTATTCATCTGTAAGCTTTTCATTCTTTCGACTAGTGCATGTAACTTTTTCCTTATGCAAGAGTTTATCAATCTTTTGTTTCATTCAGATTGGATTTAGAAAAAGAGAACACATAATGAAGTAAAAAAGACAAAGAGTATGAAAATTTTAAATTTTATTATAAAAAAGAATGCCATCATCCATGATTACATAAACAATTAAAAACACACTGAAAACAATGGTTATAGACTCAAAATTAGAAAATAAAAACATGACTTTGACAAACAGACCCTAATCTTTTGGATTTGGACTTTGACTCTAACATACTCTAACTCTAAAACTGGTGTCCTCCTCAAAGTACCAACTCACCAGGTGAATTCAGGACAGGCTGGGGTAAGGTTCGACTTTACTCTAGATATGAGGACTTGCTCAAAGAGAGCAGCCTCAATGTTTTGCTGCTTTGGAACTGAGGGAGTTGATAGTGGCTCGAAGGTCGATGATGTTATTTGTTCTAAGAAGGATGAGGTCTCCCTTGTTAATGAGGTCTTGGATCCTGTGCCTTAGGCTCTTACACATGTTTGTCTTATGGCCAACCCCTTGATGGTATTCACAGAATTCATTAGCATTGTAGTTTTTGGACAAAGGGTTTGACGGTGCCTTTGGTTCTGAAGGTGTTACCAAATTTTGTTGCAAGGCCTTTCGATAAATACTACTTAAAGGCATACCCATGTTTGTGAACTTTCTCTTTTCCATTTTCACATATTTGTAGTTTGTAATGGCAGCGGACTCTATGCTCTTCCATTCTGCATTAGTAAGGGGAGTGTAGGTGTCCATATTGTTCCATTTGGCAAGAGGGAGATGAGTGTAAGTGTCCATATTCTTCCATTTGGCAGAGGTAAGGGGAGTGTAGGTGTCACTTGTTTCGCATTTTCTTTTCCCTATACAAACCTGCTCAGGTTCATTCATCTTGCGCTTCGAGGTAATTGATGGGATAGACTTCTTCCTACTTTGAAAAGGATTCAAAAAGGAGGAAGGATTGATGCTTGGGATCAATGGCATGGGTGCCTTTCCATTGACAACTGGATCAATATTGGTGCTTGGGATAAATAGAGTGGAATTGGTTAGGTCAACAATTGGAGTTGGGGTGGAAGTAGTGTTTAGTGGTTTAGTGTTTGTGAGCTTTTCTCCATTGTCAATCTGATCCAAAATGGAAGTTAGGATAGCTTTGGTGTTGTTGATGTGCAGCTTTTGGGTGTTGTTCCAAACATAGCATCAATTGATTTGACCTAATTTATTATTCCTTTTACCTCGTTGATGAATTGGCGTAGGGATTTCAAACCTTTGGTAAACTTGGCTTATTGGGTACTGAGAGCTGTGGTGAGATGAGCCATTGCTTTAATGGATTTGGTATGTTGGGTGCTTAAGGCCTTATTGAAGCTGGCTTGTTAAGCATTAAAGGCAGCATTGAGGATGGTCTGGAAGCTCTCTTCTTGCTTCTTAAGGATGGTGTCCATGGTATCCATATCAATCATCTTGGCCATTAGTATTTTGAAGAAAAACAAAAAGAAACCCAGTAAGTGATGGGTATGGAACAGGAAAGGTGATGAAGGCATAAGTATGCAAATTTTAAGGGAAAAGGATTCCCTATTGCGCTGTGGGCCAACAATTTTTTGGCTTCGAGGATCACCTAATGTATGATGGGCCAAGAGTTTTGTGCTTAGAGTAGTATGTTGGGAAAAAGTTGTTGGGCTTAAGGGTAATGGGTTGGTTTTAAAAGTAATGGGCCAAGAGTTTTGGGCTTAACGTATTGAGTAATGGGTCGGTCTTGAAGGTAATGGACTACGGGTGTTGGGCTTATGGGTAGTGGGTTAGGGTGGTAATGCTTAGGTTAAAGGTTTAGGGTAATGGTTTAAGGTTTGTAGGATGAGGTGATTGGAATAGAGGTGAGGGTGTTCAACTCTTCTTCAGTTCAAGGCTCCACTTGAAATGAATGCATGTTTTTTTTTTTTTTTTTTTTTTTGTACATTATGAGTGCATGATATGTATGAAAAAAAAAATCATAAAGATGCTATTATGCAAGGCTTTGATTATGGTATATACAAACTAAGTTCAAGTTTTAGATTCATTACATGAAAGAGTAAGGGTGGTTGGAATTGGGTATCCATCACACCGAATGAGGGTTACCCACTCGATGCTACTCACTATCCATTTCTTTCCTAGAACTAGGTTCGGAGGCAAAGAGCCTATGCAAGTGATGCATGAAAGTCAACTATATTAAAAGCCAAACTTTTTAACCATTAGTAGTCCTCTTTTTCTTTTCTTTTATTAAAAAGAAAGTTTCTCCCTAGTGGAGTCGCCAACTGTGAGGCCTCGGTCAAGCACCAGTCTGATCCGCTAAAGGGAATCGAAATGCTCATTTGGGTTTGAACTCATGATGAAGCCCTCGGGCTTGGATTGATTGATTTTAAAAAGTGCTTTAGAGTCGCCACCTTACTTTATTTTGATTTGGGAAAATATAAAGTAAAAACCCATTAATGACTCCAATTTTTATCTCAAAGGAAAAGTACACTAACCTCGAAACCAAAGAAGATTTGGAGACTAGGTCTTTGGTTTATTTCAACAAAACAAGTTTGACAATTACTATAGAAGTGACTTAAAAATGGATTTCATGAATAGTTTAAAATGCATGATCAATTCATAAAATGCATAAAAGAAATAAAAGGAAACCTAACTA
>CATKHJ010109374.1:0-10212 GCA_949750685.1 Vernicia montana | reverse complement strand
TAGACTTTATAAAAGTTGCAATTGAATACCCCCTGATTTCTATAGACTTTTTTAAAGTCTTTAAAAGTTATTATTGAATACCTCTTGACTTTTATAGAGTCTTTAAAAGTCATTATTGAATACCTCCTGACTTTTTAAGTCTATAAAAGTCTTTAATTCTCCTAATTTAATACACCCATGTAAGTGTATAGATTTATTTCACACATCAAATCGATAAGTGATGAAATATTTTAACTAATATTATTCTTTTATCTATTTTTTCTTTAGTTAAAAGATATCGATACTTTTTTTTACTTTATATGTTTTTATTTCATTGAATTGGTGTATGAATCCAATAGATGCAAAAATCAATATGATGAATTCAAATCAAGCTATAGCTTCTTCTTTTTTTGAAAAAAAAAATTTATAATAAGGTAATTTCAATTAATTTGATTTTTTTCTAACTAATTTTTAGAGGATATAAAGATTGTTTCCTCTTTAATGGGAACTGAGATTGGAATTGATTATGATCCAATTTAGAATCATAAATCTCATACTCCATTCGTTTCATAATAATATGTTCATTTTTTTTTATTTATTCCAAATTATAGTTAATTTTTTTAATAGAGTAATTAATTTATTAGCTCTTATTTAATGTGCATTTTTATCTATATGAGTCATTTAGTTTTAATAAAATAATATACATCATTTAATATTAGTGAAGAAATATATTAAAAAAATACAAATAAAATTTATTAATTTAACTACATTAATTATATATTTTTTAATTTTTATGAAAGCTAAAATAGACCTATTTTTACGGGATAATTTTGATTTCAAACTATGACTTTGAAACCGACACTTGACATCTAATGCCAATAATAAAATATCAATCCACACAAACAGCGAATTTATAGTACACACTAAAAACAATAATTGAAATGACAATACGTGAGCTATTCGCGGAAATTGTACTCTTTGCATATCCAAATTCATTTAATATTTATGAGGCAAAAAAAAAAAATAAAATTCATTTAACATTTTATTTCAAAAAAAAAATTCATTTAATATTTATTTTATCTAAACCTATTCAAATTTTATTAAAATTCATCTCTTACAATTACACTTGTTCATGAACTTGGGTATTCGTCCAGTTCGCCTAAGTCCGTCCGAAAAAATCTGGATTTAGACACATATTTTTTTTCTTTAGATCCATTTGAGTTCGAACTCGAAAAAGTTTGCCTATTTTTTGGGCAGGTTTAGGAATATAATTTCTTTGAGATTCGCCCAAAAAATTTACATGTAAAATTTATATTTTTTTTAATGCGGCCGGGCTTGGTCAAAATAATAGGCTCGTATAATAGGGTCGGATCGAGCTTGGGTTTAAACTTGAAAAGTCAAGCCCGATCAGTAATTTGAACATGTATACTTGCAATTAATATTTGTTCCAAATCTATTTAGCACTACACAAATACCATTCAAAATTATTCAAATATACTGGTGTCTTATCTTAATAGTAACGCTAGGGTTTGAATTTAACTAATATTAAATTTTCCCCAATGTTAAAAAAAAAATTGTCCAAATATGTATAGCTAATAATATCTTTAAAAAAATATTTTGTAACTTTTAATTAATCAAGAGTTTAAAATTTTAATAATCATAAAATTTTTTATTTTTCTCATTTTTAATAAATATTCTAAAAAATTGACTAATAATATACTATTAAAATATTTATTTTCTATTAATTTATTATTTATATAAATGAGTATGGCTAAAACACCAATATATTAAATCTATATCCTATTCAAATTTCTGAAAATAATTAATTTGAAATTTAAACTCATTTTAAATCTAATAGGATAAAATAAAGTCAGATGCTCAAACCTATCTTCTCTTTTATTTTTCTTTATAATTCTCTTCTAAGATTTTTTTTTAGCCACCGTCGATCTTTTCTTTTGATCGATAATAGTTTTTTTCTCTTTTTTCATAGTTTTTTATTCAATAAATACAAATTTCTCTATATTTGTTAATTTGTATCTCTTTTTATATGGATTTATTATTGTTTGTTTTGTTTTTAGTTCTCCTTTTAGGATTTTTTGTTCCTTTAATGAGATTGACTAATTCTTTTTTCATAAAATTTTTTGTTCTTCTTTTACAAAAGTATCTTATTCTTTTAGATTATTTACAATTTATGACTTTATTTTCTTAGTTTTGAATTTATTATTGATATTTAAATAATTGGTTTCTTTAAAGACATAAAAGTCAATTTGCAGTTTAATTACCACTAAGTAGAGCGCGTTTTCTGCTAAGTTACTAGTACAAGTGTTTTATTAACACGAATAAAGAATATTGGAAAAAATTCAATTGATGATGGAAAATGTATTATTTTTTATTTTCCGATCAAAATTATTATTTTTTTACATGTAAATAAAGAATCATAGTATTAAAAAAAAAAAAAATGCTAGGTGCTCAAAAACACCCAAATCATTACAATAATGGAAAATAACATTTGGAGTGTGTTAAATTTCTTTATCATAATACTAATTCAAGTATCATATATAATAATAGCTTATGGCTCATAGAATAGAACTCCATTGACAACTAGGTTTTATGGGAGATGGTAGTAGTGGTGGGAAACGAGCCTCGTTGCCTTTCCATTCTCTACCCACATGCATGTCCCATTGGTTGTTGGGGTTTGGCTAGACACCATGGATTGAACCCTTAGCCACATTTACATACGTATATGCATAATCCAATTGATGATGTATTTCCTTTCCATTTACATATATATTAACTTAATGGTAGAAGATGAGACATAAACAATAATTTTCCTCTCAATAATAGATCCTTTGGTAGCTTATATATATGGGAATGTTTTGGAAGGTCATGTGGACATAGAAGCAGGATACATTGTAGATGATTTTATTATTGTTAAATTGTCAATCCAACCGTGCAAGTGCTTGGACCCACTTAACATTTTGAGTTCCAAAAAAAATAAAAATAATTGAAGATGTGGACAAAGCCCATCCAGATGTTACTTTGTTTTTGTTAGGCCTACTAAATTTGAGGGTCCATTCTAGCTAGGATTGGTTTTGGTCTCATTAATGAGAATGTCTTTGGACCCAATGATTTTTCTTTTTTAATTATTTGCCAAAAAAAAAAAAAAAAGATTTTTCTTTTTTAATTATATTATAATAATGTTGAAAAAAAAAAAGAGTTTATAGGTGGGTTTTTTTTTTTTCTCTTTCTAAAATTTATTATTATTATTATTTAGAAATAATTTAGAAAAGGGTATATATTTTTTTTTTCGAAATATATATACACATATAAGAACAAAGAAGAGACATGTACCTATTTCAAAACTATAGCAATTTTAAAGAGATACGCATATAAAGAGTATATAGTTCTTCATTCTTGAAAACAATATTTTTACCTCTCTATTATTGTTGGACTTGAGTCTTGATTAGAGTCTATCCTCTTGGCTGTGATTAGTCCATTAAAAGAGATCCATCATTGTCTTGTACATGGCCCAAAATTGGGAGAAATTCTATTTTAATTAGTCTTGCAAGATCGAGTTGGATTGATTTGAAAAAACTTGAATATGGGTTCGAAACTAATAGGAGATTGTTTCTGATCCAATTTAGATTGAATGAAATTGAATTTAATCTCTCTGAGCAAAAAAAAAAAAATAATAATTTAATCTCGAGTTGGGGTGAATAGGATTCATTCTTAATTCCTCTCTTAAATCGGTGGTCAAACTCGGTGAATTGATCTGTATGACTTAAAAAAAAGAAAAATAAAATAAAATAAGGCCAGATCTGAATCACCTCTTCTTAGAATTCGAGCTGAGAGAGTCGGATCTGAAAGCAACCTGAACCACACCCATGAACAGGCCTAACCACAATGTTGTCATGTCAAAATAGTTAATTAGGAGTGTGTTTAGCTTTTATTTTATTTTATTTTTCGGAAATTAAAATAAAAAGTTACCTAACAAAAACAACAATGACTAAAGGCTAAGTCTTATTTATATTGAATGCATACACTAATCCAATAAGATAAAAACACATAGAATAGAAAAGTATATCGATATCTATTCGCTAGATAAAAAATAGACAAAAGAGTCATATAATTAAAATATCTCATCACTTATTAATTTGGTATATGAAATAAATTATGATGCACGGAAACTTTTATTGGGTGACGTTTCTGCGTTTCGAAAACAAAAACTCTATGAAACTCGCATGAAACGTTTTGGGCCCGTTCCTGTAAATAAGTAAAATTTGAAAATACATTTTCGTGCAAGAAACACGTTTCTCAATTTTTCTTTTAAAATTAAAAATCGATGTCTTTTTACCATTTTTTCAAAATTCAACTTATGCCTTCTATTTCTCTTGCGAGTTGCGACTCAATTATGAACAATTGAGATCTATAGTCGGTAATATATTCCTCATGGCAACTATCGATAGTGAGTAGAATAACATCAATATGAATTATTTTATATTATTACTATTTTCTTCTTATCATTTTGCTGGAGTTCTATATTGTTTGGGAGTTGTTAAAGTTGTTTTTATATGAGAAATTATAGTTGTTTTCTGAATTATATTTTAAATAAAATAAAATTTTATTTGTTATTTATATCTAGTTATATTAACTTTATATTCATATAAGACTGTATTTTTTTTATATTTATTTATTATTCATTTTTATATTTTCATTGATTTATTATTCACCTATTATAATTACAATTTCAAGATTTGGTTGAAAAAGATTTTTTCTAAATGTTTCTATATTTTTATATGAAAAATTAATATTTATAAAAATATATCAATACTTTTTATATTTACATATTTTTCTCACGTTTCTATTTTTTATATTTTTAAAAAATGTTGTTTTTCAGTGTCCGTTTTGTATCATTTCGCTTCTACATTTCTGTTTTCATGCTACCTAGGAGATAAATTTATATACTTGGTGTAAGTAAAAATTTTTCCTGACTCAATCAACATGTTAACAACTTGATCACCTAACCTAGCCAACTTGATCACCTGACCTAGCAAAACAATAAGCTACTATATTGACATTAAACTACACATGCATCAATTCGCAGTCTCAATCTCTACCCAACAGCATCTCAATCTTTACCCAACAATATCCGATAATCAATAATTAAAGCCTTCCAAGGATGAAATTCAATATCCGTCTCCTTAATCAAATGAATTGCTAGAAGTGAAAGAGTATTATTAAACAAATGTGTGAAGAAGTCTTATTATTAAAAAAATATATGAATAATTTTTTTTTTTTTTTTTTTATCAGATGAAAAAGTATACATTGAAAAACAATAAAAAGAAAAAATTAAAATTAAAAATGAGAAGTTGGTATTAAAGGGATAGTAATTAAATTAATTACAAGCACAATTATTAGCAATATTATTACTCTTTGATGAAACATCTTCAAGCTTTCTTGTTTTCACTTCATGAAGAACATTTCTAGCCCACTCAGAAAAGTAAGTCTCATTGAATCCAATTTTACCACCTTTGTAAATGGACATACACCGGCGATCATCTTCCGGGAAAGGGCAGTGATCGCCTGTAGGGTCTCTCCATGCTCCTTGGTGTTTCATTCCAGACCAGCTAGCAATCCATTGAAAAACAAATTGGCCAACACCAGCAAGTTTTAACCATCCTTTGGGGAAAAATTCCATCACACTGCTATTTTTATCCATTAAGAACATGTTTGTTAATTGAGCACCATGAGGAGATACTAGAATGTCTGTCAAGCTCATTAGCTTCACCTGTGTATAATATACATATTTATCAACAAATTAATTACTTTAATTCAATATATATATACACAATTAAAAGGGTTAATTAGTAAAAAAAAAAGGAATTTTAAATCTTTTTTTTTCTTTTCAATTTTCAATTTTGACCAATTAATTATTTGAACTTTATCAATTTTAACCTATGAATATGTGTTTATAAAATTAATGATCAAAACAGTGGCGGACCCAAGATTTTCAATTTAGGGGGCGAAAATTCATAAGATCATTTTTTTATAGGATTATATATAAATATAAAAATCTAACTATAAAAATTCTTAGAGTTAGAGTCCTAAAAAAAAAATTAGGGAGAAATATGAAAAAAAAAAAAATTTGGAGTATAAAACAAAAGATTTAAAAATTATAGGTATAAAACTAAAAACAATTATGGAGTTAGAGGATTACTTATAAAAATTCCAAGAGTTAGAAAGATAAAAATAAAAATTGAAAGGACAAATATGAAAAAACTATAAAATTTTACGAGGCTAATATAAAAAACCTAAAATTTTTAGGTGTAATTTAAAAAAAATTATGGGGTAGCCCCCACTTGCCCCCCTTGTGTATGCCATTAGATCATAATGTAATTAAATTCAGTGTTTTTAAAATCGGATCGGACCGGTTAAATTGGAAACCGACTACTGGTTCAATTTTTAAGTTACAAAAAACTGAAAAATCATTGAACAGGACGGAACCGGAAAAAACTTGGAAAACATGTGAACTGGTCGGACCGAAATTTGGAAAATGACGATGTTTTAAACTTAATAAAACTTTAAAAAAAATTTTTAAAAAAAAGAGAAAATGACAGGAATTAAATCGAACCGGTCGAACTGCGAATCAGAAGAAAAATCAATTTAGTCTCCGATTCGGTTTTAACAACATTGATTAAATCAAAGAAAGTAATATTAACTTTTCAAAATATAATTAATGAATAATGAATATTTTTTAGTAGTAGGAGAGGGGAAAATTTGAACTTGAAAATTGAATCTATTACTTATATTATATACACTTACCATTGGATTATATTTAGATGTATAGAATAATGATTTTTGAATATATAATTAAGAGGAAAAATAAGATTTTGTCATCTTCTTTAACTTAATTATTTGGTTAAATATACTTAATTTTTATCATAATACTTTAAATAAAAAATCTTTTTTTATTATTATGTCATATTAATTTGTCCATAATGTTTAAAAAAATATAAAATTGTTCTTGATTGAATAGTTTTCATATCACCAATTAATTTTTCAAAAAGAATATGACTAGAGGTTAAAATTGATAAAAATAAAAGGTTAAAATTAATTGAAAACTTGTAAAAGATTAAGAATTTTTTAGTAATTACACTTATATTAAATTTTAAAAAAAAAGAAATATATATGTCGTATTGTGATACTTTTTTGGCCATGAAGTTAGCTAAAAAAAAATGAAGTTACACTCAACCTCTTCAGAAAATGAGTGGATTTAGATGTGTTGTATTGTTGTTCCATGTGATCTACCTTAAGGTTTTAGGCTTTAGGACAAGTCTTAAGCGCTACTCTATAGAGCTTTCTTCAAGGAACAAACTTTGTAAAAAGAAATTGTCCCAAAGCGTTGAATATATAACATGTATTAAATGAGAAAACATGCATGTAAAAAATTATTTTATATATACTCCATCCATTCATTTTTATCTGTCATTTTTTATTATTTCACAAATATTAAGAAATAATTAATTACGCTAAGTTTCAAGAACAAAATGATTAAATTACCCTTATTGATTATAAAATAATAAATAATATGTACATTAATTATAGAATAGATAATAATGATAGAATTGAAAAAAAAAAAATCTTATTGGTTTCTCAAAGTGACAGATATTTTAGAAAAAAGATTTTTTTATAAAATGACAGATAAAAATAAATAGAGGGAGTTTAGTAAATACATCATAATTAATGTTAAAATTATATGTGAGTGTAAAAAAATAGTATTAATAGTTTTACTTGCACTGGATTAAACAATGATTATATTTTTAAATAGAAGTAATATACTCCATTAATTAATTAATTTTAATATATTTGAGATTTATTTTTTTAAAATAAATATTATTTAACATTATCAAATCTATATAGTTTATATAATTAATTAGAAATAGTTGTTTTATTTTCTTAAAATTTATGTTTTGAATTAGGATAAGAATTATATAATGAGAATTGAATTTCTAACTAATCTATCCGAGACAAACAATCAATTATCAGACTATCAACCTAATAGCACTAGTAAGTGAAAAGATGGATTATGAATTTATGAGATTCTTATTCATGGCAAAGGAGAATAATTACTAATAAGAGGTGATTAAGAAGTGGAAAAAACAGAAACAAAACAAAACAAATTATTCCAATTGCTAGCAAGCTATAGAAAGATAGAACTAATTACCTGCTCACAGAAAGTAAGATTATTGGAGTAGGCCACCATCAACTTGCAGCCCTCAACCTTAGCACATTCCTTGTCAAAAATTTCAATCACAGCAGACTCATTCTTGAAGGATCTTGGACCAGTTCTCATAAACAAAGTCATGCCAATCAAAGGCAATCCCTTATTATCAACCCTATTATAATTCTCCAAGCTCACATTGCAATAAACTCTAGCCTTACATCTCATCAAATCATAAGTCTCAATTCTCCTCTCCCTTGACATCCCACCCTCATTATGCCTCATAACCACAGCCTTTTCAAAGCAAATTGGGTCATTACTATTAGCCCATTGAAACCTTTCAATTAAAGGGTCACCACCAAATGTAGCCTCTACTAAGGTCTTTAGCCATGGACCCATGTTGAATCTAAGCTCACCCCAATGGTATAAAACCCATCTATTAGGCAATTCACATCCATTTTTTTTAAGCCAAGAAACAAATGGTACTATTGCTGATAACCCATGCCAAATATTATCATAATTGTAATGGTTATATGATATAAAGGTTAAACCTTTCATTAAAGTAGCATTGTAAGGAAGAGTTTCAAGCCAAGCTAAGGCATAAGAATTCCAAGAACCATCATGGGTATCATTTCCTTTTAAACAAAGAACTCTAAAATTTGATGATTGTGAAGGAAATTCTTGGAATTGTACTTCACCTTGTTCTTGAATATCATACATTGAGCTCATGAACCATGTGTGGCCTTCAAGTGCTTTTTCTTGATATCGCAAGTCTTTGAGTGGAAGGAATGTGACACTTTCTTTAAGTTTTTCCGACAAAGGTTTGAGTTCTTGATTGCATGTAGTGAATTTTTGCCAATGGTGAACAAGAGACCATTGTGGTGGTGAAGTATAGTACTGTCGAGTTATATGGAGAGAGATGATTTGAAAGAGAGTGAAAAGAGCTACACAAGTTGTTAGAACAAAAATGGAGAGGCAAAATGGTGACATAGAGTGGTGTTTATGGTGGGGAAGAGCTTTCTTGGGCCTGTGGCTTGTGGTTCTTGTTAGCAATAATGGTTGTGCTTTGGCCATGGAGATATGGGTATAATGGAGGTTTTTTTATCTCTAAAAATGGTGGCAAATCAAATAACGATGAGAAAAAAGAATTACTCAGATCCCTAAATCACATGCATATTCTCTTGCTCACAAAGACCAAGAAAATTAAATAAAAGAATAAAAGATGATTAGTAATTAAAGAAAAAAAAACTAAGTGTTAAGCAATGATGTTAAAACCGAACCGAATGTTGATTTGGTTTTTTTATCGGTTCGCAGTTTGATTGGTCTGACCGATTCGATTTAATTCCTGACATTTTAAATTTTTTTTTTATTTTATTATGTTCAAAATGACGTCGTTTTGTAAATTCTGATCCGATTGGTTCACCGGTTTTTTCGATTCAGACCAATTTTTTTCGATTCAATAATTTTCTGATTTTTTTGTTATTTAAAAACCAGATCAGTGACCGGTTCCAAGTTAAACTGATCCGACCGGTCGGTCCGATCTGATTTTAACAACAATAGTGTTAAGGGCAACAAGATGATCAGAAAAAGAAAATAAGAAACGGAAAGAAAAATGAACAAATAATGTGACTTGAAGTATGAAAATCCTCAAGTAACTTAATTGTATAAATAAGAACAACGTCAACCATGCTAGATGCCACAAGTTGCTAGGGTATTACGTATTAACAGAATATTATATAATTTTTTTAAGAATGTATTCAACAAATTAATTTACTATTGTCAAATATGAATAAATTAACCTCACCAATTTTTTGTTGTTTTTGTTAATTTGACCCTATGGCAGTGCCTTGTTTATTTTTTTTTTAAATAATTGAAGTTGGAATTTGTAATTTTAAAATTATGAAAATAATTTTAATATTATTAAATTAAATACTCATTGGTATTACTAAATATTTTTCAAATAGTTTATATTAAAGGAGTGTATTAGATCAGTAGAATTAAAAATTTTGATG
>CATKHJ010109362.1:0-21354 GCA_949750685.1 Vernicia montana | reverse complement strand
AAATTCTTAAAGAATTGATACTCTAAGTTCTTGAAGAACTAAGTATCCTAAATTTATGGTACACTAGTATTCTAATTTAACCATTAACGATAAATTCCGGACTACTGGGCGCATTCATCGGAGAGTCGCCGGAAAAGTAATCGGAAAATATCGACTGTGTCGGATAGCTGCAAAATTGGTGTCAATATATTCGTATCAAAGTATGGATACCGAAAATATGCACTACTCATTTTTCTCGCTGGCGGATTGCTGAAAAGACGCGTCAACAGATCCGAAATTACACCGAAAATAGGCAAAAATTCAAACGTTTACCAAAATTCACAAATGAGATACCGAATCGAAGATTACGAGAATACGAGTCCAACGGTATGAGAATCGTCGGAAACGGAGGTTGGAAAGTCAACAAAACAATGATCGGAAGTCTACTGACCAGAGGACGCTTTTTCGGGAGGTGCGGCTGCGTGCGGCGGCGGAAGGCGACCGGGCTAGTGGCGTTGGAAGCGTCTCGACTTCCTCTTTCCAACGGTCCAGCGTGTGTTCTGATTGGGTCACCGGAAGGCGGCGAACGATCTCCTTTTCCGAATCTGCCCCTCACTCTCTCTCTCTCTCTCTCTCCTCTGCTGCACTCTCTCTTCGCCTTTTCTGTTTCTCTGTTCCTTTTTGTTTTTTTTTCTGCTTATCTTTACTTTTTTACTTTCCTTTCTTCTTATCTCACATAATAATAATAATAATAATAATAATAATAACAATCAAAATCTTTAAATTACTTTTAACAATTTAACTTTGTAAATAATTAAATTAATTAATTAATTAATTTTCTTTACTAAAATAAATACTCAAATAATAAATCAATTTACTAATTAATTTACTTAAACTTTAATACTAATATTAAAATCAACATTTTCTTAATCTTTAAATAATAAATCATTATAAATCAAATATTATATTTTCTACAACAATAATGGTAATTCAAATTACCATTAAACACAATTGCAGTAAATCGAATTAAATATTTATATTTTCATGTGAAAATAATATTTTCAAAAATAATTTAAAAAAAATCAGGGTATTACAAAATAGGTACAATTAAAAATAATTTTTAAATTATAATATAATAAGTTATTTAAAATGTTTGAATATAATAATAAATTTGTGAAATTATTTGCATTTTTATTAAATCTTATTTATTTTAACCAAAATTACTAATTATATTATGAAATCCATTTTAAGTATGTTTGTTATTATTGTTAAGAAAAATATTTTATTGAAAATATTGATTAAATTAAAAATTCTTTTTTAAGATGAATTTCACATGTTTTTATTTATAAAATGTTCAAAAATAGCTAAATAATACATTTAAAATTATTTTTCTAAACATCTAAAATGATATTTTTTTGAAAAATCAGTTTTAATCTCCATACCAAATCGATCTTTATAGTATTTATTGCTTGATATACAATACTCGAGTTGAAGAATTAAACCTCAGAAAAATGAATTTTTAATAACTATTTATCAATTGGCCTAAAATATTGTTAGATTACATGATGAACAGATGATTTATATTAATGAATGGTGTTATACAAGAGAATTACAATGATATATTTATAGAGAAAATAAACAATAATGGTGTCTTGAATGGTGGAAGACTTGAATGAGCTGCACATGGAGTAGCTGGAGCTACACATGAGAGTTTTGACAATGGCAAGGTAGGTAGCCTACCATTATTGATTCTTCTAATGGTGTTTTCACACTAACACCCTCCCTCAAACTCAAAGTGGTATCGTAGATGCCAACTTGAGATTGCTCAGTAGATGTGGAAAGCGGGTTGAAATAAAATACAGAATGCATATTAAAAACTTAGTGGAACATACTGAAAACATAAATTAAATACATAAACTGATAACAGTAGTATAACTGAAAAATAAAATTCAAAGATAACTAGAGTCGGAATCTAGTAACAGATATCATATTTTAACACGTGGCGGAACACGTGATAACAGTAAGAGCCATCTTAATGGCAGAATATAGATTGGATACGTGGCGAAACACGTGAATAACTGGAGACAGAGTCAGATTCTGGTAAAATTGATACCAAATCTAAATTCAGACATAGTCTGAAATAGATAAAACAGAAACCTTAAAGGGCTTTTGAAGGCAAAAAAATAAATTGAGACGGCCCAAATGATGAGATAAAGTTGGAAACTATTGATTCAGAAGGGCAAAATGGATTCAAAAAATGCCCAAAATAGAGAATTGAGTCATAAAGTGACGAAACAGAGACCGAGAATAAATTCAGAGGTCTAAAAATTTCAGGAACCAGGAATGGTTCTTTCAGAACCTATCGAAAAGGAGTTGAACCGACCGGTCAAAGAAACACAGAAAATTGAGAAAAATGCGCAAAATATAGATAGAGACAGAATTTTGCAAAACAAACTGCAAAATTGATTTCATAAGGCCTTAAAACCTTGGGAACCATTTAAGGTTCATTTAGAACCGGTCAGAAGTAGGTTGAACCGGCTGTTGGAAAAACAGAGAAAATTAAGAAAATTAATTTAGAGACAGAATTTTGCAAAAAAGAATGCAAAATTGAACTTAGAAGGTCTGAAAACTTTGGGAACCGGTCTGAGTTTGCCGAAAATCGGATTAAAATTCACTGAACCTGTTGGTCAAAGAAAACTGGACCGGTTCGGTCAGACAGAGAACCAGACCGTAGGGCAGGTCTTTTCAAAACCTAGGTCGAATCTGATGGATTGCGGGTCGGATCGGGCATGGGCGCTGATCAGGGTCGGATCCGGACTTGGATCGGTGACGTGGTAAGCTGAGTGGTAGAGGCCGGCCCCACATTGGACATGTGACAGCAGATTACTGGGCCACGTGGTTGACACGTGGCAGATGATGATTGGCAGGACCATTTGGTAATTCTAACAGTGGGTCCCACGTGGCGACTTCTAGGTGGATGACGTGGCGATGACTGGGCAGGGCACCAACAGACACGTGTCACTGACAGTGACACATGGCGTAATCTAATTGGCTGGATCTGCGGTTGGTGATGGCATGTCATGTGACACGTGGCTGATGACATATGCCATGTGGCAGACGGTGACTAGATGACGTGAATGCTGACTGGGTATCTTGGCTGGCGTGGCATTGATTGCTAACGTGGCTGAAGCTGATTCGTTGTCTGGATGACGTGGCGACGCGTGGAGGTGACATAGCGACACGTGGGTCGCCTTCTTCCTCCAGCCACGCATGTTACGCGTGAAGAGAGTGAAGCTCACTCTCAGATCTTCTGTCGGCGCGTGTGAGGGCGTGCGTGCTCCGTTTCCGGCGAGTTTTGTATCAAAATTCTTAGAATTTCTAATACTATCAGATGGTATAGTTATAAAAATTTTCTAACGTATGCATGTGGAGGTGAAACGGGACAGAAGCTTGGGAGCCAAAAAACAGAGCAAAAAACTGGGCAAAAATGGGTTTTCTGGGTTTCTAAGGTTTATGAATTTAAATGAGCTCTAAGGCTCTGATACCATGTTAGATTACATGATGAACAGATGATTTATATTAATGAATGATGTTATACAAGAGAATTACAATGATATATTTATAGAGAAAATAAACAATAATGGTGTCTTGAATGGTAGAAGACTTGAAGGAGCTGCACATGAAGTAGCTGGAGCTACACATGGGAGCTTTGACAATGTTAAGGTAGGTAGCCTACCATTATTGATTTTTCTAATGGTGTTTTCACACTAGCAAATATTATGAATTTTTTAAGACTGCTCTTTAGGAGTTTTCTCTACTCATTAGGAGTTTTCTCTTCGTTTCCTCTCTCTAATTTCGTTGGGCTCTCTATTGCTCTGCTATTATTTTACCCTCTCTTTCATAGTTTGTGGTATCTTTGTCATCTTGTTTTTGTATCTTCTCTATCTATTATTTTATATTGTTTTTCTTCTTTTCTCTACCATACTCTTTTCCCTTCTCTTTTCTTTACCTGTCTCTTATTTTTCTACTCTTTATCTTTCTTATTTAATGATGGAAGGACAAAGCTCTTTTATAATATTAAAAACAACGGTTATTGATGTAATAACTCGACTTTTATAATTTTTAAATTTTTATATTAGTAAGAAAATATATTTGTTTATATTTTTATATTGATATTTAAAACGATATATTTAAAGTAATGAAAATATTTTATGAGATTAATTATTTAAATTTTGATTTAGTATAATGTATTTAATTAAAAATTTGGTATTAAAAATTTTAATAAAAATATATAGTGAATAAAGATATTTGTTTTAAAAAAAATTATTATATAAATGTGTAACAAAGATGATATAAAGTATATATGCATATGTATAAGCATCATGACTCAAACTTGTGTGTGATCAAGAGAAGTTTTAGCTAGCGCTTAACCATTAGGCTACTCCTAATTTATGTTAAATTAATTCTTTAAATATTATATATATATTATATAATACGTATTAGAGAAGAAAAAAAAGAAATAATAAAATAAAAGTACATAAATGGAATAGAAAAGGAACACATCAGAGAGAGAGAGAGAGAGAGAGAAACTTAGGCATGGTTGATGTGGCAAGTGATAAGTGGTTTTGGGTTAAAAAAAAAAAATAAAATGTATATGTATATAAGCTAACAGAAGCATTCATAACTAAACTCATTTTGGTTTAAGAACAAGACAAGAAAGGGAGAGGAATGAAAGTCTCGGACAATCCAAATTAATTAAAGTTCCAAAGGTAAAAAATAAATAAACCATACTTATTTCTTTTCAATTAATTTATATATATATATATTCTTTGGATAAGTTGTTGATGGTTGGTGAATGGAAGGCTTCGGTCAACCTTAATTAATTTGAAATATAGTTTTGATTTGTAGTTGGATAAGAAATAAGGTTAATCAGGAGGAATGATAATTGATTTGAAGTGGAATTGTGTTAATTAGTTAGAAATTGGAGTATACTCATTCAGCCAAGTAAGGGAATTAGTAGAAAATATTTTAAAGTTCAGATGAGTATAAAAATAGAATTACTTAAATATATTGGAGGATGAATATTTTGAATTATGTATGGATTAGATGAGGTTCATGGGTGAGTATATATTCGGCCATTTGAAGAAAAAATTAAAGGAAATTCTTTATTTTTTTTTAATTGAGTATAAAATTAGTTAAATTATTAACTTAGGCTAATTAACGATTTAATATATATATATATATACCGTTAAATCCTCAATTGTTGTTAGTAATCAAGTTAATTAATTATAAATCCTCAATTGTTGTTAGTAATCAAGTTAATTAATTCTCTCATGAATTGTTATCTTTGGCCAAATATATATATATATATATATGTATTCTTGACCAAAAAAATAGATTTAATAGTGAATTAGTATATTTTTGGTATATTTAAGATTAATTACTTAGAATTCGATTTTTTAATTAATATTTTAATGTGATATTAAAAAGAATCCCAAACCGATAATATCAACCAATAATATGAAGTAATTACTAAAAATTAGCTAAAGAATTTATAAGATTAGAATTATTGTGTGATAATAAGTAACAATTGAAATAATTAGAGTTAACATATGTTAATAGGTGATAGTTATATTAATTAAGTTATTCACACGCAATTATTTAATTGTAGATCATCGAGGTGAGATGAGGGAAGAGGATGATTCGAAAGTGTATAAGTGCACGTTTAAATTTACTATAAAAAGGTGAGTAAATAATTTATTAATGTAATATGTGCATAACATTGCATTTCTTAAATCTTTGTAAAACCCTTTTGGATATGAAAATCTTATATTTGTTGATATTATCGAATTTTTTTATTCTTGAAAACCCTAGCAAATTATGAGCTATTTGATTGATTAAACCTAAATTCATTATTATAAGTGTTGCTAGGGTTCCTCTTGAAAATATTCACCCAATTGTTGACTCAAATGAATCACGTTATCTTGAATCCATTTGTTATCGAAATGGATCTTATATGCTTATTGTTACTTGAACAATGCCAAATGTGTTATATAATATTCCAATTGCAAGCAGAAATCCCCGACTGATGTGGGTAATACATCAGACCCTGTGCACATGGTACAACTCGCGGATGGGGTGAATGCATCCGAATCTCAGCTAGGAAAGGTGGTCCTAGCCGTGAGATCTGATCAGTCTTACACTTTATATGTGTGATATGTGTGAGTAAGCAAGGCATAGGCCGCTACTCAAATTTTATATGTGAGAAGCACTCCGCTTCTAATTTATTTGATTTCTGCTAACAATTATATGAGATCCACAAAGGCCTCTTCAAAATGAAACTATTTGATATTGACACCTATCATTATTCATTTTCTTGCCTATATATCATGTTAGTGGATTATTTGCTCACTGAAAATTTTCTCACTCCGCAGTTATTAATATTTTTACAGGTGATTAGAAGACATGAGCAAGGTAAATCTCAAGTATCCTTTTTCACTTGAGAAGCTCTGAGTTACTAAGATATATGTTAATCTCTTTAAATCTTAATGTTTATGTAAATTAAAGTCCACTCTAGAGCTCCATGGTCATTAGAAGTTGTAGTATTTGAATATAAACTGTATTAACTAACAAGTATAATAATTGTATCTAGTATTTGTTGCATTATAAGTATATGATTGAGGTACAGTGAATAAATGATTGACACATAATGAGTTTAATTATTGATACATATTGAGACCAAGATGTCTGTCCAATATTGATTAATGTTTTATATGAGGTAACATTGGGAGGATTTGTATTAGCATGAGAATGTGATATTGTATCTGAAGTTGAGGGCATAAGGAATTGTTATTTGAAGTGTTAATTTTATTGCAGGTTGCGTATATTAGAATATGAGTTATATGTAATCGGTGCTTTGTTGGATTTTCATTAGATTGTAGTAGTGACTGTGTTCTATGGGCATTCGGTGCCATGACGGTTACCCATACCCTAAGACAGTTGCGACTCATGAGTTGGGTCGTGACAATAGAGGAGCAATTCTCTGATGAACCTGTTATTAAACTATTTGAAAAGGAGGAATCTGAGGCTAAGTTGGTGAATGTTCTTGTAGGGAAAGTGTTGTCAGGAAGGAAATTTAGCCC
This sequence comes from Vernicia montana, assembly GCA_949750685.1. Classification (NCBI taxonomy): domain Eukaryota; kingdom Viridiplantae; phylum Streptophyta; class Magnoliopsida; order Malpighiales; family Euphorbiaceae; genus Vernicia; species Vernicia montana. The sequence goes on along the minus strand of CATKHJ010109362.1, from coordinate 14,233 downwards.
CACAACAATATTTTCTATCATTCAAAGTGCGTGGAGGATCAGAGGAAATGTACAAGTCACTAAGGTTGAGGAGAATCTGTTCTCGTTCAAATTTGATGATCATTCAGAATTAGAGATGGTACTGCAAAATAGGCCATGGTATGTCCATAACCAACATATGGTTATTAAATACTGGCCTCCCCATTGTACTATTGATGACATTGATTTCACCGCAACTCCATTTTGGGTTCAAATTCATGGCCTTCCACCCAACCATATCCATAAGGATAATGCGGTGTGTATTGGGAAATTATTTGCAGATTTATAGGATATTGATCTGAATTCTGAAGATGGATTATGTTGGCAAAAATTTATTTGATTACGAGTTATTGTGTTTGTGCAAAAGCCACTTCCTATTGGTTTCAACTATAAACAAAAAATTGGTACTCCAATTTGGATTAATTTTAAATATGAAAAGCTTTATGATATTTGTTATTATTGTGGAGTGATTGGGCATCTGATTCGATTTTGCAAGAAAAAATGGGAGGATGAAAAAGCTGGTTTAATTACCAACAACAAACTAAAGTTTGGACCATGGCTATATGCCCCTCCATTAAGGAGAAAATTGTCTGAAATATCAAAGGCCATGGAAGTGATGGGAGATACCAGTGAACAACTTCCAGATTTTCGACAGCAACTCACCATTTCCAATCAAAGAAATATGGATGGGCGCATATCTCGAGATGGAATGGTGCATCTGACAATAAAACTACTTAAGAAATGGTAGTTTCTGAAAAACTGAAAAGGTGGGAGGCTCGATATGTTAAAACTGCTATACCTGCCATTAGGAAACAAATAGAACGACTGTAGATCAAATTAGGAGAGAGGAAGGAAGAACTTGGTGAAAAGACAACTGAAGATTTTATTTTGCTTGAAGCACCGGAATCGAAAATGAAATACTATAAGGAGATTCAAGAAAAAGATCCTAAGAGGGAGGAGACAGGTACCTCTTTAAATTTGCTTAGTGTTGGGAACCTTTTGGCAAATGAGTTTTATATTTTTCCCAAGCTAAGCCCAGTGTCTGCCAACCAAGCTCGAGCCCATTTAGACAAAGTCAATTTAAGTTCATCTAACCCATGTTCACCTAATTCCTCTTCAGTACCAAACCTAAACTCTCATCTAGGCCAAGCTCTTGTTGTTGAAACCTAACAAGTCTTTAAAGCCGAAATTAAGGACTCCATCCTTAATATCATTCCCAATAGCCTAAACATTAACCCAAACTGGTCAGTTAACCTTGAAAATAATAAACCTTTTGATAACTTGATCCATATCATGTGCAACTTTCCTAAAGCAAAATCCTCTAAGTCCCAAACCTCACTTTCTAATCCTCACCATAATCCTTTAGAACCATGCTCTGAATCAATGGCGATAAGTGCAAATGCTATTGAAGAGAAGAGTGCTAAGCGCAAATGGAAAAAAATAGCATGAGTGTCTAAGCTCTCTTCTTTACAATCAAATGAAGAAATTGTTTGTGCTTTGCAAACTAAAAGAAATAGATGCTCCCAAACAAATGAAAATGGAAGTGGCTATAAGAATTGTGTGGTGAGACAACTGCGGAGCTTAATATTGGGGTGGAGAAGGCCAGCTCGGAGTGGCCCCAACCTGATCAATGAAGCTCTTGTGTTGGAATTGTCAGGGTGTGAGGAACCACCTAACAGTTCTCAATCTCAAAGGGATTCGAATATCCCATTCTCCAGGTTTAGTTTTTCTTTCTTAAACCAAAAATAAATGTAGGAAGGTGAAAAGAATTTTAAGAAATTTTTTTTGGTGTAATTCTTTTTGTGTTGAACCCTTTGGCCGGAGTAGTGGTATTGCTTTGGGCTGGACAGAATCTTTGAGTATCCAGGTGATTTCGGTAGAATCCTACTACATTCATGCTTATGTGATTGATAAAGAAGCAGGAATGAACTGGGATTTTGTTGGTGTATATCTTAACAGTGATGAAGATACTCTGAATGAGCAATTGAACAAGCTGCAACAGTTACAATTCAAAGAGCCTTCTCGGGTGGTTTTTGGAGGAGACTTTAATGCTATTCTAAGTATGGACGAAAAAGAGGGTGGCAATTGAGCTGAATCGGCTAGGAGTGCTAGGCTGAAGCTTTTTGTTGATGCTATTGGTCTTGTTGATTTGGGTTTTCAGGGCAGTACCTTCACATGAAATAATAGAAGATCTGGCCCTACAAACATAAAAGAACACCTGGATAGATTTTTTGCTACTATTGAATGGAGTCTCCACTTTGATAGAGCAAAAGTTTGGCACATTGAAGACTTGGGTTCTGACCATAATTCTATTTTACTCCATACTTATTGGTATAATCAGAAACCCAAAATAAGATTTTATTTTGATGCTCGGTGGGTTGGGAACTCAAAAATTGAAGAATTAATTAGGGAGGCTTGGTCTTCTGAAATTCAAGGTTCGACTATGTTCAAATTACATTCAAAGCTAAAGCTTTGTCGTCGGGTCTTATTCAATTGGAGTCTCTGTAAGCAGAAGAACTCGAGGAAGCATATTGATCAATTGAAACACCCAATCAAAATGCAAAAAGAGCATCCTGGTGCAGATTACAGTCGTATCAAAATCCTAGAAGACGAATTAACCAGGGAGCTAAAAAATGAATAATTATATTGGGCACAAAAATCTCAGCAAACTTGGCTCAAATTGGAAGACAAAAACACTGCCTTTTTTCATACTCAATCCATTTCAAGGCAAAAGAAAAATTCTATTTTGGGTCTTGAAGAAATTTCTGGTTGTTTCAAGAAAGAAAATAAGGAGATTGAGGAGACTGTTTTAAACTATTTCTCTAATATTTTTGCTTTCTCCAATCCGAGCAAAATCAAAGACATTGTTCAAGGTTGGCCAAAACGTGTAACTTCTCATATGAATTTTTGTCTTACTAAAACTGTTTGTAATGAAGAAATTAAAAAGGCTGTCTTTTCAATTCATACCTTTTAAACTCCTGGCTATGATGGTTTTACAGCAAAAATTTTTCATGTGTATTGGGATATTATTAAATCTGATGTATGTTTGGTTGTAAAAGATTTTTTCAGATCTGGCAGAATGCTCAAAAGTTTCAACCATACTGTGGTGTCTCTCATTCCCAAAAACCCACAGGTTCGAACAGTTGCACATCTTAGAGCTATCAGTCAATGTTCAGTTGTCTATAAAATCATCTCTAAAATCTTGACAAACAGACTGCAAAAAAACATCTATAAGTTGATTAATGAGCACCAAAGTGCCTTTTTGAAAAGGCGTTCTATCTCAGATAACATACTAACTGCTCATGAAATCATGCACTCTCTTAAAACTAAAAGAGGCCCTCGCAATGATGTGGCAATCAAATTAGATCTCAGCAAGGCATATGACAGACTATAATGGAACTTCTTATAAAAAGTGCTTGAATGTTGGGGTTTCAATAGCAAATGGATTAATTGGATCATGGAATTTGTTTCTACAGTATCTTATTCTTTTAATATTAATGGTAATGTTTGTGGTTATCTTAAACCTTTTAGAGGAATTTGAAAAGGCGATCCCCTTTCCCTATACTTGTTTATCTTGTGTGTAGAAGGACTCTCTAACCTTATTAAGAGAGCGGAATTGAGGGAGGAGATTAAAGGTGTTCAAATTGCCCGAAGGAGCCCACTAGTTAGTCATTTACTATTTGCTGATGATTCTCTTATTTTTTGTAGAGCTTCATCTTCGGATGTCATGAAGGTTAAAGAAATCCTGGAACTTTATGCAATGGGGAGTGGTCAATATATAAACTTGTAAAAATTTGCAATGTTTTTTAGCCGTAATACTCCAAGGGAAACAAGGGACCATCTTGCTAGTATATTGAACATCCCCAATCTTGGCAATCAAGATAAATATCTAGGCCTTCCATCTATCATAAATAAATCCAAGAACCAAATTTTTGAGGATTTAAAGCAAAAAATTAAGCGAAGACTGGCAGGCTGGAAACATAAATTGTTATCCTCAACAGGGAAAGAGGTGCTTATCAAATCTATTATAGCGACACTTCCTGTCTATACCATGGTCTGTTTCAAATTACCTGATGGTTACTGTAAAGATATTAACAGATTAGTTGCAAGGTTTTGGTGGGGTCAAAAAGAGAATGAGAAGAAACTTCATTGGGTTTCTTGGGCAAAAATGTGCAATCTCAAAAGTAATTGAGGGCTTGGTTTTTCGTGATCTTTAGGCTTTCAATTTGGCTCTCTTGGCAAAACAAGGATGGAAATTTATTAAAGAATCTCGCTCACTTTTAGCCCGCGTATTCAGAGGTAAATATTTTCATTCATGCTCTTTTCTTAATGCTATGAAGGGATTAAATCCATCTTGGGCATGGCAAAGTATTCTTATGGGGAGAGAGGTTCTAAAACAAGGCATTCGTTGGAGAATGGGTGATGGAAAATTGATCAATTGTCTGGAGGAACCATGGTTTCCTGTTAAATGGCCTTTCAAACCGAGAGTGCTTGATTATGATTCAACATATCCTACTTTGGTGCATATGTTGTTAACAAAGGACAAAAAATCCTATAATATCAACCTGCTTCAGTCCATTTTTCTCCCAGATGATGTAAATATTATTATGTCAATACCTATTAGTCTTACTAGTGCTAAAGATTCGATCATTTGGAATTTCTCTAAATCGGGTCAATATTTAGTTAAATCTGGATATCAAGTTGCTTTGGATTTGTGTAAGGAAGAAAGGGGTAATACAAATTTCAATATGACAAAGTTGGATAAAGATTTTTGGCAATAATTATGGAATCTGGAATTTCCAAAGAAAATTCAAATTTTCTTATGGAAATTGGCCAGAAATTGCTTACCTATTGGTGCTAACCTCAAAAAAAAAAAAAAAATATTAATTCAGTTGATGATTCTTGCAAATGGTGTGGGGATGTTGAAACTGATAAACACTGTTCTTTTCATGCCCAAAGGCGGAATCCATTTGGTTTGGTTCCCCTCTTGGACTGAGATCATATCTTATTCCAGGCAATTCAGCAATTGACTATCTACACTCAAACATTAGCCACAAGGTACTGATCTTATTCTAACTACTGGTCTTTTATTATGGCGTATTTGGAAAATAAGAAATACGTTGGTATTTGAATCCTAGATTTGGGATAGTACAGCTGCAATTCAAAAAGCCTCAGAGCATCGAGATGAAATTTATGCTACTAGAGATCCAAACCAACAAAGGAGTAATGATGTTTGCCAAACTGCTTCTGCTATATCTAAGCCAAATTGGTCTCCTCCACCACCAGATTTTATTAAGATGAATTGTGATGCTGCAGTGGATAAAATTCATAACTTGGGGGCTGTTGGGATTGTAGCTAGAGATGGAAATGGCCAAATTCAGCATGTATTATGCAAGATTTTCCCTGGTCTCACTGATCCTTTAATTTGAGAGGGTGTTGCAATTTGAGAAGCTATGATTTTGGGAATTCAGTATGGTGTGCAACATGCTATTTTTGAAAGTGACTCCTTAAACTTCATCAAAGCTCTTAATCATAAAGATAATCCTTCAAAAGAATGTGATGTGGTGGCAAAAGACATTTTTAATTTAGTTCTTTTTTTTTTTGTTAATTGTAATTTTTTCCATACTAAAATAGATTGTAATTGGGTGGCACATATTGTTGCCAGAAAAGCCCTCTGCCATTCATCAACTTTGATTGATGATTCGTCTTTGTTAGATTGGTTTAAAGGCCAATTGGTTATAAATCCTCATCTGTAACTGTTTCCTACCTAATGGAATTATCTTTGGTTAAAAAAAAAAATAACTATTTATCAAACTAGTATGATCAAAATGAAAAACTATACTATGATTTTTTTTTAACTTAACTATATTGTGAATCAAAACTATATACTAATGGAAAAATGCATTTTTAATAACTTTATAGTTTAACTAAAAAATATAAATTATCAAATTGAGATGGGTTTTAGAGTGAGAAGCTCCTCTTTCTTTCTAAAATTTTTTCCTTTCCGTTATTTTCTCAGGTCACCCTGTTTTTTCTAGGCCGAAGGTGGACCGTGTTTAGATTTATTATTTTCTTGAATATATCTGATTTTTTTTTTATATTTATTCTTCTTTTGGTCGTTTATTTATTCATTTTATGATTGATTTTTCTTTTTCTGTTGGTTTATTGTTTGATCGATAGTTTAATCAAAATCGCAAGTCTTGTTTTTGACATTGAATCTATATTTGTTGGTGTCCATATCGAATTCGCGAAAAAATCATTAAAAGAGTCAAAAAGTAACTATTATTTATGGCATAATATGATCTAATATTTCAAGCAATTATCTTTATTTATTTATGGTATATATATATATTTTTAAATGTATTTATGGTATATTAATTTTGGGAAATTATAATATTTATTATTTTATAGTTATGTATTGTTCTATTTTTTAATTAATAAATATTTAGTTTTCTAAAAATATATATATATAAATTGAAAACTATTTGTAGGAAACCAAATCAAACTTGGGATCTTTTTTTTTTTTTTGGTCAAATAAACTTGGGATCTCAAGTGTCATCAAACTTGGGGATCGTGTGGAATCAGTTTGGGCTGAACTATGTGGGCTGAAAGGTGAAAGCCCAATCTGAAGTTGGCCATAATAATAATAATAATTATTATTATTATTCATGTCCAAACAAACAAAAAAAATATTATTATTATTGCAAAAAAAAATTCTTATTATAGTAGAATTTATATATTATTATTATTGTATAAAAAAATCTTATTATAGTATGATTTAGTTTTATTTTATAATTTCCTATAAAAAGAACTCCATCAAATTTTTATAAATTTTATAATAGTAGGATTAACATATTATTATTAGGATTTACATAATATTATTATTATTATTACATAAGAAAATCTTATTATAGTAGGATTTATATTTATTTTATATTTTTTTATAAAAAAACTCATCCATTAAAATTTTAAATTAACAATTAAATTTTAAAAATTTATTGGATGTTTCACATATCATTTTTATTTAAATTCAAACCTAATATATTTTTTCACAATTTAGATTGATTATATATTATACTAATAAAATGTACGACTTCAATTTTTTTCTTTTGATTATTTTAAATTATAATTTTTATATATTAATCGTCATTTAATGTAATTATATTATTAAAAAAATCTATAATTGTCCAATAACTAAAATTATAATATTCAAATTTTGTGTTTCAATTTTACTCTTATGGTTTATTTTATTTTTAATTGATCATCACTTAAAGATATGACTGTGATATATATATGTATATAACTATGTTTGGTATATTATTATTTTTTATTTATTTAATTTTACATCTATTTTTTAATTCAATAAAATTAACCATAAACATCTTGTAAGGACGATGTATTGATTTATTATCTATTGATATATTCTATGTTATAAAATTAAATTTAGGTAATATATAACTTTTTTGTTAAAATATTCGTTAAGTCATCATGAAATATTTTAATACTTTGTTTGAATATCAATTGCTTTACATGTTTTTAATTTAGAATTTTTTTTTTACATATTCGTTTTTTTTATTGTGAAAAATTAAATGTTAATTAATTGCAATCGATATTGAAAAGAATTGTAGAATTAAAAGTTAATTAATTGCAATTGAGATTTTATATTTTTATTATTGTTATTATTATATTAATATTAATTAATTAAACAAAAATAATAATTTCTTTTGAATTAATTTCTTGATAGTCTTCAATATTTGCATGGAGATCTCAAAAAATCATAAAATTTATTATTATAATCTTTATTTTTTTAATATGTTTTGGACCACTAAGAGAAAAATCATGTGTTAATTTAATCATCATTTATTATGATCAATCTCTCGTATGAAATTGAGTGAAAGAAAAAAAAAAGAATGATTTCTCTTTAGTATAGTTTCGTTATACAAACAAAAAATATATAAATTTTGAATAAAATGAAGAAATATACTTATAATTACATATTTGAAGGGTTTTGCCTATTTAAAAAAAAAAATAGTGGCAAACATTTTTGAATATTATATACATTTTTCTATATTATAATTCTATATTTATATTTTATATTTTATATTTTTTAATTTTTTAATTTTAAAATTTTTCTTTTGCAGTTTTATCTATTTAAAAAGAAATATTGGCAAACATAATTTTAGTATATATTTTTTATTTTCTTTTAATAATAATTTTCCTTGAAAATGTATATATATATTTTAATAATTTGATATATCAATAGGCTAATAATTTATAGTGTTATAGAATATATTATGAAATTTATCTTTGAATTTTAATATTTTTCTTTTTCATTTTGACTTACTTAAAAAAATAATGAATAATATAATTTCATTGCATTTTTTTTAAAATTTGCTTTTAATAATGAGTTTAAATATATATATTTTTTAATAATTTGTTATCAATTGGTTATCTTATCTATTGAATATATATAAAAAAATTATGTTATTCTTTTTTTCTCTATATATTAATAAATAATATATATAATTTATTATAATATAAAATATTTATAAATTTTTAAAAAAAGCTACCACATAGAAAGTACGTTCCAAAAACTAATAATAATAAAAGAAAAGATATGTTGATTGATAAACTAATATTAAGTTGCCCATAAATTAGTTCGGGCCGTTGATTATATGTTTGATTAAGTACATCAATGGGAGTCTCCTCTTTTATTTTTTTATTGATGTACTAGACAATGATTTAAGATAATAATATTTAAACGTTTTTTTGTCAAAAAAAAAAAAAAAAAAAAAAAAAAGAGATCAAAAGTTTAATTCTAGGCCTCATGGCCTGACATCATTTACACTTAATTGTGATTATAATTTTTAAATGATAAGTTCTTTTAAAGATTAAAAAAAAGAAAAATTTTGGAAAATTCCAATTTTCTTTTAATTTACATATAAATTAAAATTTTTAATGAATTTTTTGAGCCAAATAATATATATGTATAATTTTTTAATTGGCTAAAAATTGTCTTTGCCTTATATATGTACATAATTTTACTGGCTATAAAAAGAGGTTACTTAATACTTGACTCCCTAAGAGAGAAGGTATAAATAAATAAATAAAAGAAGTTGCCTAGCATATCGAATAATATTTCAATCTTATTATTTACTAATAAATTTTATCTCAAAACACTTGAGGCCTAACTCAAGTGGCAAGAGTATTGCTCTTGAAAGTGAGAGGTTTTGGATTCAAGTTCCCTCCTTCGCACTAGGTGAGATTTGTCGCGAGTGTAAGAAGATGGCTACCCTCTATTGTGTAGCCCATAGTCCATTGGACCTTCCTAATATTAAAAATAAATAAATAAATTTTATCTCAATAATATTAAAATTCTTTCGAGTATTGTCGTCCAGTTTATAATAATAATAATAAAATTAAGTTAAAATAAATTTTACTTATAAATTATTTAAAATTTAAAATTTATATTTTTTTTTGCCCAACTAAAGAAAGTAACTAGTATTATAGGAGCAAGAAACCCAATTTAGTATAATAGCATAACAAATACAAGGGATCCAACAACAAATTACATCACGACAGTACCTGAGATCCAACAAATAAACTACCCATAGAAAAATTTTAGAACTTGGACTTGAAGTCCAAAAATTAACATCAGCTCAGAGGCTGGAATTACATGTAATAAACACACAAGTACCATATGTCTTTCTCTAGCTCAGCTCAGCCTTCTTTGCCGCTTGAGACCAAGGTTGGAAATGGAACAACATAGTAACTAAAGTACTTATGGCTATCCAAACCCCAACAATATTGTACCAAATAGCTTTTACCTCTACCCTCTGCTGCCAAAGAAAATTTGATGCAGTGTTTCCATGACAGATATGGGATTCCTTCCAAAGAGAAGACCAAGGCTAAAAAGGAATCAGTCCTCTGCCAAAGACTCTAGATCCCAATTGTACACGTATATCTACTATTGTTAGAACCATTGAAGAACCAAAGCCTTTGCTAGCCACATTTTCCCCTTCTCACCAAACAACAACCAAATCATCATTGAAACCGAAAGTAGTAGGTAAGAGGGTCGGACAAGGGTGTAGATTAAAACGGCATCATCGCCGTCAGTGAATGTCCCCAAAAACATAACAAAGAGCCCGATGCAATTGGAAGTCCAACAAAGCACACAAAAGGCAATATCAAGCTTATTTATGCATATAGAGAAATAGATAAAAATAAGAGAACCAATACTTTTATATTGAATTTAATAATTCTCACTGTAATAATCCGCAATTAGTGAGGTACTAGTTTGAGCAGCTTAAATATTTACAAGAATCTCCTTCAAGGCAACAGTGGCCACTGCCCCCAATACTTAAAAAAACTCCATATATATATATATATAAAATCACATTAGCTCCCCTAAGAATAAAAATGTGCTCGTATATTCTTTTATTATCAATTAGCCCATCTAATTTTGATTTGATCCAAATGTTCTTTTATTATCAATTTAATTTTGATTTGGTCCATGTGTTATTAGGGTTGCACAAAAATTAACCAAACTAAATTGATCAAATTCAACCCAAATAAAAAATCATGGTTTAGATTATTTTATAATTGGTTACGGTTTTAAAATTTTTATAAATTAAATTTTTTGTTTGGTTTTAGTTTAAGAAAATGAGAATCCAGTTAAACTGAATTAAACCAATAATATAATAAAATTATATATTTTTTAGATATGTATTTTATTAATATGCAGATTTTTTAGAAGTTAAAGATATTTACTAAATTTATATATTTTAGGGGATTTTTAGATTGTTATTTTGATCCCTATTAACTTATTGGGGAATATTTCATTTCATTTTAATTTATTATTATTATTTTATTGAATTTCAAGTACACAACATAAAATTTGCTTCTTCTTCTTTTATTTTTATTTTTTTTTATTTTTATTTTTTATAGTATTGGTAAGATTGATTGTTATTTAGTAATACGATTTTATTTTAATATTTGTTAAATTTCTATGATCTCTTTAATTTTTTATTTTATTTATTTTTTACTTTTGTCAAACCAACCATACTGATTATCCAAACAGAATCCAAATAGTTTTGGTTTAGATGTTTTTTAGTATTATTTGGTTTGGTTAAGAGTTGAAGCATTTAAAAATCGATTTTATTGGTTTGGTTAAAAATATTTACTCTAAACCGATCAAACCGAACCATGAGCACCCTATGTTCTTTTATTATCAATTAGCCCATTTAATTTGCTAGGGTTTCTTTGGGTTTCACATTCGCTAGGTTTTCTTTGGGGGGATGCCACCGGTGGCTGCGGTTGCCGGTAGCACAACCCAATACCTCGTTTTCGTTTTCTTTCTTTTTATATATGTTAATCTTTGTGCATTTTGGTGTTTTGAGTGCCACCATTAATGGTTGGTTTTGATCTGTTTAGTCTTTTGGTATCACTCGACAATGATGGTCGTTTTGGTGGTGTTGATATGCAGCTTCGGTCATGGCCGGCGATGCCTAGTTCCCTCACCTATAGCAAATTATGGGTTTTTGCGCTTGTTGATGTTTGGTGAGGGATGGGTTGTAGCTTTGGCCTTGGCTACAAATCCTTTCCCTTGTTCTATAAATGTTTTTTGGGTGTCTCTCCAGCACATAAGCTATGGTTGTTGTGCTGAGATCAAAATCTTGCCTCTTGAGTCGTCGGTGATGATAGTTTGGCCGGCTTTGAGCTTCGGAGCACCACATTCTTAGATGAAGACACCTCTCTATACTTTGTTAGTTGTTAGAGGCCCAAGGGCGGTAGGAAACTAAGCTTCAGACGTGGGCTTATTGGGCTTTTAACCTTTGATGTTGCGCTCTACGAGATGCAGTCAAGTAGGTAAATATTCTTAAATATGATAGAATTGTTTGTAAGTCTGACTTATTGGTGATTATCAACAATATTCATGGTAATGAGTAAGGAGATCCCGTGGGAGTTTCAAACCAACAGTTAATGATAGTTGCTGACTGAAAGTTTAGCAATAAGGATATATGTTTTAATCATGACTGAATTTGTTATGTGTTTACTTGATAATCTTGTCATGATGGATATGTATTATTCTTTATATTAATGATTATTATCATTTTCATTAAAAAAAAAAATTTTTGATCACGAATAAATAGCCCATTTAATTTTGATTTGGTCCATATATATATATATTTTTATTATTTTTGTTCTCTCTTTGATCACGAATAAATTGCTTTTTGATTTTTTTTCGCTGTCAATGTTTAGATCAAATGAGATTTCTTTTGTATACCCGTTAGGAAATTTGAAAATTCACTTGGTATCCTTTTAGTATATATTTATATTGTAATTTACACGTTTGATGTTTAATAAAATTATTAATATATCATATGTTGATAAATATTTTACATTCATAAATTTGATTCAATTATATTTGGCTTTCAAATTAAAAGTTTTGATTGTGCCCCTGATTGGATAAAAAAGAAAATGAAAATATAAAAAGATTTATATAATCCAATGTAAAATTATTAGTATAACTTAAATTCATCATTTTGAGTCATGCTTAAACTTATTTATGAATCGAATCGTCTGTTATAAATTTCAATTTATGAAAAAAAGTTATGAATCAAATATTTTAATTATTTAAAAATTTTAATATTTTTATAATTCAATGTCGACTAATGAACATGTCTAGTCATGATTGAATTCTAAAATAACAAGTTATGGGTGGACATTTTCCAACCAAGACATTACACAAAAGCATGTTAATAGAGGCTATTCCCCACCACAGATTTGAGCCTCATCCACCACACACTCAAACTTGTAACAGTGAATATATATATGCATGATTTGTGTTTTTGGTGGGTTAGAAAAGTCCATTGCATGGGTGGGTGGTTGACTTTTTTTTTAAATTTTTTTTTATTTTTTTAAATTTATGTATAGTTGGTATTTGTCTATTTGATGGATAATTTTATTTTCTTGTAAAAAAGGTAACGTCCAACTACTCCTTTGACACCTTATATAATTACTTTATCAACTTTATATAAAAAAATATATGGCGGTGCCTTTGGATATATATGCCTCTACATCAATTATTAAAACAATTATACATCAGTAAGTATTTTTGTTTACTATTTTATTAATTAGGGTTTAACTGAGAAAATTTCCAAGTTATAAATCTTTTAGTCCCAACGTAAATTATTTGCTTTTAATTTAATAAAGATAATGATATTAATGAGATGCATGAAAATTGAATTGGATAAATAAATTTTAATTTATTAAATATTTAAATTATATTTAAAATTATAAAATTATGAGTTCAAATATTAAAAAAATATATATATAGTTAGATAGGAAAATATTGACGGATGATGGTGTTTACTGTTTAGATGGTGGGCCATTTTAGAATTCGATATAGGGTATGTTTGGTATTGCAGTCAAATTATTTTTATTTTATTTAGAGTTTAGAAAATTATAATTTAGAGAAAGCTACATTTTTTTAATTTTTTTTCAAATTATAATTTACAAAAAATAATTAAAAGTTTTATAAAAATTAAAAATATTAAAATATAATTTTAGAAAACAGTTTCAAATTCAATCTCACAATTACTCATAAATGAGTGTTTGACATTATAGTTAAATTGTTTTTATTAAATTTGTTTTCTTTGTTTAGATCTTATAAAATAATGGTTTGAGAAAAGTTATATTTTTTTATTTTTTTCGAACCATGATTTATATAAAACAATTAATTTTTTTTAAAAAAAACTAAATAAATTATTAAAACATAATTTTAAAAAATAGATTTAAATTCAATTCCAAACAGAGCAATAATAGGTGGCGGAGAGCGGAGACAAAAGGAGGAGGATATCAGTGATTCAACATCAGAATTTGGTCTTCCAGACAAATGGGCTCTGATTTTGCAAAAGGCATTTTCAAAAGTCCATTTCCACTTCCGAAAGCTATGGAAAACTATGGAGCCATTGGAATTTGGAATTGGAGCAAAGTGTGAGCACTAAGCACACACCACCATAATGGATCTTTGTCCTATGAGTGAGTGAGACTGAGCTGGCAATTAATTCAAGTTATTTTTAGATTATTTTAATTATTCAACTTCTCTAAATAATTATTATGTATTATTGATCAATTTATTTTATTTATTTATTTATATATATAGTGCATTTTATGATCTAGTTATATACTTTCATTCATATCCCTTTATGGA